>BDUI01004732.1:18964-30301 GCA_002335545.1 Apodemus speciosus
CTGGCAAATGTGAAATTCCAAACTGAACCATCCAAACCATGAACCATCATGGGTTTCAGGCTGATTTTAACACAAGGAGCAGGGAGTTGAGGGCTTCACAATCAGACGTGCGTTTCACACACACTTGCACGCTTATGTTTGGCACAGTGTGAGCCCCAGTGCAGCTCAGCTTATAAGAGGCTCTGTTAGTATACCGACTGAGTCAGGGAGCTCCTTTTAAAAATATCACATTTATGTATAAAAAGCTACACTATAAATTACTACATCGTAAATTCAATACTCTGAAAAAAAAATATGCCACCCTGGAAAACCGCATCAGAATTTCAAGTTTGCACTGGATAAAGAGGGTTGACAGCAAATTCTCACAACGGCATGCACACTGGGAACGCTGCGTCTGCTGACGCACGGAGGTGGGGCTGCCTTCACAAATCGACTTTTTGAGGCTGGTTCACTGAGGTTCATAAATGCATTGCTGTGTTTTATGCACTTATCCTCCTGATTATTGACTGGCCCTGAAACTAAAAGGAAGCTTTTCTAGGAGAGAAATCTATTGAAGGCACTAATGATTTCCACAGACCAATCTCTACTGACATTTCTGGGGCAACACAAAACCAAAACCCAAAAGCAAGTGGTCGCTGTACTTAACCCTTGTTCCCCCTTTTGGTCTGAAGCTTATTCAGGGTTCCGCGAGAATTCCTCCTTAGTCAGTACATAGAAACTATTTCCATCAGCCATTCAGTTCATTTGCACAAAATATGGGGCTATGAAGTGAAACTGTTTCTAACACTTACTTTTAAAAAGCAACAATAAACTCTGTGCTAAATGAGAGCCTCAGCACAGGACGCYGCCCTGTGCTTCGCCAGCCTTCTAACGCCTCCTTGGAGGTCAGAGGATCTAAAGGTGAGCACACGGTCCACACACCCACAGAAAGCAGGAACCTGGCACAGGTTCTCTCAGAGTCTCTTAAAGAAACCACCCTGTCGTCAAAACCTGTTTCTCACGTGGAGGGTTTTAAACAAGATCCTGGAGTCTACAGCTACCTATGTGGACAGGTCTACAGCCATCTTTGTTTTCCTCTCTGGAACAAAAATCTCAAGGAAAAGGAGCTAACTAACATCCAGACAAAGGTGGCACACAGAAGGGGAGGGAGCACAGCCTAACAGAACCCTGGCCCACAGGCCTTTCCTAAGAGAAGTCACCCACAGAACAAGGGAACCCCAARTGAGCCCTCTGTGGAAGCTCCCTGGATGACTTACTGTGACAGATAGGGACAGTCTAGATTAGCATGGATGTGAAGAATGCAAGTCACCTTTCCTCAAGCAAAGGTGCTCAGGAGTCCTTCAGGTGCTGGGGCAGCTCTCTAGGCACTTCACTGGTTCATTAACATAATGCAAATTAAAGCTATAAACACATAAGGTTGTGCTCTCTGCRGACAGTCTAATCAAACAACATAAATTGATGCAAAAATGTGAGGTTTTGGCTGCTTTTTTTCTCCCCTATGACAATGCTATGTTTTTGTTTTATTTTGCTTTGTTTTAACCTAGTCGCCCAAACAAATTTTTCTGGGGAAAGAATGCTTTGGCATGGTGAAACCACTGTTCAGCCCCAGCAAGGTAAAACTGAAAAACACCTGGCACAGTAAAGAAATGTGAAGGTCATTTCTTTAAGGCTCTGTTTAAAAGGACACTTCTGCAGTGACATGATAGGGGGAGCTAAGCTGATTTCTAAAAAACCATTGCACTGTTTTGTTGTTGCTCGATCACATTAATGCACAGAAACACAATTTTTTACCTTTGAATAACAAATTACTTAAGCTATTATAAGAGAAAATCAAGTAAAATAATTTCTATAAATGTAACAGGAAGAATTAGGGGTCTATTAACTAACCACCCTTAACTCTAAGAAAAGGAGAATGTGCAAAGAAACAATTGGTCGGAGTTGTGGGTGTGAGCTTGTGTACCAAGTGTGGGAGCTGTAAGCAGCACTGTGGGCACCTGCTACTAGGGGGACAGAGGGCCACGGCCCAGGGCTCGGGACGGGGCCTCAGTCCACGGCCACACAGACAGCCAAGTGGGACGACAGGGCCTCTGCTTTAGAAGACAAAGTAGCTGAACTTGGCATTTCAGTAGCATGCTATAGGATTCATCATAATTAATTTCACATTAAATTATGGATGATGTCTGTATCACATTTCACGTTATTGCCAATAGCAGTGTAAGAAAGTCAGATAAACTAAACCAGAACAGCGCCTGATGATCTCCTGGGGACACAGCCCTGCCGGAGGAGCTTGGCTGGGCCACACATGCTTGTCCCCAGACTCAGGACATGTGTGGGCTTTTAGAGCNTCTGGACATCTGGAGTGAACAGGAGGAAAAACACCTACTCCTAGTCTCACAGAGCTTGAACAATGTTAAGGTATAAAGAGAACAAACCTACAGCGCGAACACATAGCTTGTAGGTGGAGACACTACTTAAAGAAAAGTGGATTTGCGGCTGGCTGGGGAGGACAGGTCCATGAGTTTTAAAYAGAGCAGGCAGGCGTTCTCTGAGAGAAGCACTTTAGAAAATACTAAAAGGTAGCGAATGAGCAGGAGTAAGGCCAGCCTGCAAAAGCTCCAGGTGGGTGTTCCAGGCAGAAGGGGAAAATCTGAGTCTAACACACCAGTATGAGTCAGGTGAYACTTCAGACTGAYGGAGCAGAGTAACAGCCTCTAAAAATCAAAATTCAGAATACTCCAAAACTCAGAGCCACGTGATCATGTAGGGCTTTTAAGGGCATTTTTTGATTTTTCCTTTGCAATGATGGGGACCAAAGCCAGGCTGTGAACACGAAGGCAAGCATTCCAGCTCCAGCTTCCAGACGCCTTCCAGGGAGGGTGCCTACCCTGCTGTGTTCTCTGTATAACAGGCTGCACTCCGAGCTGATTYGTCAGGAGCCCTGTCTGTCTGCCTGTCTGTCTGGCTGATGTCTGCCTGTCTGTCTACCTATCTATCTAACTATCTATCATTCATTTTCATGGTCATGCACACATGCAGTGTGTGCACGTGTGGAAGTCAGAGGTCAAAGATCAGCGCTGTTCTTCAGATTCTGTCCATTTTAGTTTTTGAGATGGCATCTCTTGCATGGGACCTGAGGCTTGCCAGGTAGGTAAGTCTGCTACGCAGTGAGCCCTGGGAACCCTGTCCCTGCCTCCCAAAGCTAGGATTATAAGTGTGGCTTATGCAGGTGCTGGGGACTGAACTCAGGTCCCACTGCTCACACAGACAGTTTACCAACAGAGCCATCTTCCTAAGCCCCAGAGTCATAACACTTTAAGTGAAAAAAAAAAAAGATCTCTAAGACAGAATTTTTAAACCAGGTAGCATTTACCCCATAAAGGTGCAGCCCCAAACAGGCTATAAATAAAACAAGTGCTTGAATTTCCACTCAGAAATGTCTACAGTTGTCYGCACAGTGAACATACCTGATTCCAAACATACAGTGAACATAGTTAAACAGAGCCCTGCGCAGTGTGGTTGTGTCAACATCCTCATGGGTGGCCATTGTGTTGTAGGTGAGATTATAGACCATTCGAAACTTCTCATCCAGGAGATGTCCAATGTCAGAGTAAAGCCTGTTCACCAGTGAGAACCCATGATTTTCCCAGGTGTAGTCCTGGATGTAGAAAAAGTGTCCACTTACAAAATGGGCATGCTCTGTTAAACTCTATGTTTTTAATTTTTAGAATAAAATGAAAGTACTGAAGGAAGTTATTGGGAGGAATTTCTAGCTCAGTTCCAGGACAGCAGCTTTACCAAGGATGCTTCTTGTCCGGCTGCAGGGTGCAGAGCCAGGGTGCTGTCTCAGAGGGTTCAGGGTTGGCATGTTTCCGATAAGCTCTGGCCACCTCCTCTGGACAGACACCATGAACACCATGCTTTATCTGAAAGGACCCNTTTTTTAAGTAAAGAAAAATAATACATATACATATGAACTTCAAAGTATTGAAGTGAAGCAGTAAGAAACCAGTTCATGATTTACGGTCAGATCTGAAAATCCAACTCTAACCAGTACTCGTCAGGGTTACTTTTGCAATCGTTAGCAATGTTAAGCATCAAGAAATATAAAACACACCATTGCACATGACAGCCGGGGGAAAACAAAACAAAACAAAACAAAACAAAACAAAAAAAAAACAAAGCAACCCTAACAACAAGAACAAAACAAAAATAAAATCAAAAACAAAAACAACAACCCCGATAGCTATACTTTGACACTAGAGAACCGAGTAACTGCTGAGGTGCGGCACAGACACGTTCTGATGGGGTCCGGGCGAGAGGCCCTGATGCATGCTGACACCTTCCTGCAGGCCTCAGGTCAGGTGCCGGGTTATGGCTCGCAGAGCGTAGAGCAGCTCRGCCTGCATCCGTGCTTCCATCAGGAGCAGATTCACGTGGACCTGGAACCAAACAGCACTGGCTCAGTCACTGTGCAAAGCCCGCAAGCAGCCTCCATCTAMCAGGCTCTCCAGAGAGCATAAAGCGCCGTTCGGTTTGTGTGAGTTATCTGATCTCTCTAGACACCCACTGCGTGCACAGACTCTGGGAAAACCACAGCACTGCACATTAGAGTCGGAAGCTGACGTAAATACATTTATGCTTTCTAACCTGACTACAGGAAATGTTACAGTGCTGAGTTATCTTAATATCTTCCTATCACTTGAACATATTGTTGGGCATATTCTCCTGGTGAGAGTAGACAATCTCTAGAAAGAATGGAAAATCTACTATAAATAAAAGCAGCTCAAAGATACACCAAGGCTAAAGATGAAGTGGTAATCCGCCTGGTGTGCAACTGCCTTTAAGACTAGAAATTGTTAGAAATGGAGCCTTAGCATGCTTCGCCAAAGCCACACAGATCACCAGGGAATGTCAGAACCCCACAATGATTTTCTTCCCACCAGCTTGGATGGTGTAGTATAAAGGAGACTCTTAGATTTAATACTGAAAAGGCCTAGGACCTTAAGCCAGATTTGATGCTATAATGTTGATAAAGGTTCTTAACCCTTACTRTATTTTAATTTAAACAATAATTTACATATAGTCCATCTACAGATATTCTTATGTAACAATATATTTGCCTCACAGGTCTTCACTATAATGACAAAATACTAAAGTAAATGAGAAACATCTATTCTAACAGTAACCTGGTGGCGACCAAGAGTTTCTAAATGTCAGTGCCTTCTAGGCTGGGTACAGTTCTACGCAGCACTGTTTCTYAGTGAGCTTTTAATAGTTAGGATGGTAGAGTTACTGGTATTTAGATCCAATCTTTCAAAGGCTGATGCTAAAACAAATGTTACACACTGTGCTGGCTAGTTTTTATGTCGACTTAACATAAGGTAGGGGCATCTGCAAAGAATGAGTCTTAATCGAGACCATGTCTCCATAGGGCTGGCCTGTGTGCGAGTCTGCGGGAGTCTCAGTTGATACAGAGTAGGGGTAGCCCGGCTCACTGGGGGTGAGCCACCCTCAGGCAAATAAATGGTCCTGGTGCTTTAAGAAAGCAGGCTGAGCAAGTCAGTACGCTGTGTTTCCCATGGCCTCTGAGTCAACCCTTTCTTCCAGGTTCCTGCCCAGCCATCTCNCAGCGCAAACATATGTAACTGTCGTGCGTAATGCAGGCAGGCTAAGCCAAGCACGCAGCTCCCCTGTGGCTTCTAAGGGCAAGCATGTGGAAACTCCCATCTTCCATCAGGATATCAACAGAGTGAGTTGAAAAGTAGGTTAGGCAGTGTCTGCAGACACTGTCAAAATGCCTGCTGGCTACTTTAGAGGACACTTTACTCATGTCTTAGCAGTTCTCCCTTRGAAGCAAAGAACTCTAGTTTCTAAGTAGAAGCGCTGTGTACCTGGGCTCGGAATGTGGGCAGATGGTCTTCTCCTCGCCTGGCGAAGTCTTCATACCCGAAGCCCGGGTCTTCGATGTATCGAGACACATCGGCTGCTATGATCATGTCATCTTCAAAATCTAATGGACAACACAGGCACTCAGGACACACAGCGCTGAGACAAGGAGCTGGAACCTATGTGACCGCATGGCGTACACTCACAAAATACCTACCGGTGACAGTGACAGTCTGCGTACACTTTCCTTATCAGACGGTAGAGATTAAGATTTAATTATAGTTATATAGGTGAAAAACCCAACTACACTGAAAGATTTAAACAACAGTAGRAAAGATCGACGTGTCAGACTTCCTAATTTTGAAATAGAAGCTCAACTCCTCATTTGTCAGAGTGCTGTGTCTAACTACTCCCTCCCGCCGGATTTTAACTATTAATGGAGATTAAACAAGCTTCGTGTCTAGTCCATAAATGAACATATCATTCTCAAAATAAAAAAGTAGTTCCTATGCAAGGAATAAGTTCTTTGTAAATAATTTAATTACTGTTAAATTAGTTCAGTCTTTAATCAGTAATAAGTACTGGATAAAGTGAGCAAAAATACTATAGTATAATAAAAMAAACTAATTCCTATCTGGGTAAAACTTTTAGAAGTTTGACAAACAATTATTTAAATTCTTCTGAAAGAATATATATGAATATTCCAGTAAGACGAAGTCCCCTTTTAATCTTCAGGGTGTAGCCATTGASTAATGGCAGTGTATGGGAAGAGYGGGGCAGCGCGAACTCCTATGTCCCACGATATGAGTACATGYGGTGGACGAGCCTGCATTCCTCAGGCAGAGCAGAGACTGGCGTCTGCTGCGTACTTCCTGCACGCGGTGGGTGCTGGACTCACATCAGCCACAGTCCCTTCATTTCATTATAGTAAGAAGAAGCCTTCACTTAAGAAATAGGTAACTGTCGGTCAGCCTTGATCTGAAGCTTAGCTTTGGCTTGTTCCTTTTCCTTTCTCAAGAGCTGGGCATCGATGCCAGGGCCTTGTGCATACTAGTCAAGTGCTCCACCCAGAGCATGGTCCCAGTGCCATGCAAAGCTTTTAAGTGCTTTTCCTCTATGGGAAATTGTGGGATTATCTTTAATCCAAACTCGCCACAGTCCAGTCTCATTCAAGTTACCATGAGCAGGGCGATGGTATTTTTGAAGTTAGCTCCTAACTCAAAGAGCTCATGCTCTCTCTCATCCACCCCATCACACCATGATGACAGAACGTGTAAAAATGTAATCATAGTCAGACAAGACTATTAGTTTTGTGAGTTGCAAAGTAAAACCCAACTAAGAATGCCTGTGGTACTGAACTATCATTTTTTCCTAGCCCCTGGACCCGTGTCCCTGGATTCATTTGCAAATGCTGACACTGGACTTGACTGTCACAGTACTTCCTTTGCCTTCGATACAAGTTTAGTTTTGCTCTTANATATATATATACTCATATATATGTGTGTGTGCATGTAATAACAATTAATGAAAAAGAGGTTATGAATTTGAAAGAGAGAAAGGAGGTATATGGGAGGGTTCAGATGGAAAGGGGGATGGGAGAAAGGTTGAAATTATAATAACCTCAGAAATAAAAATTAAAGGTATTGTACGAAACAAAGTCCCACAAACTCTCAAGCTTCAAGCACACCTCCAAACCTGTGMAGACACCCCAGTACCTGAATGTGCTCCTTGGTGATCAGCCAGGGCCGGTGCGCCAGCAGCTTGTTAATTTCATTAAGATTTCTCAGTCTTTGCGGTACATACTCCAAGCCATTGAGCCACTCAGCGATCCCTCCAGTCTTTAAAAATTCATCCACATGCATGTTTATTAGGTAGGAACACTGGTGTCTGGCTGCAGCCTGGAACACAGAAACAAGTCTCCTGAGAACGGCCATGAGCAGGTCTTTCCACAAATGGGTAATGTAGATGGAGTCATTACTAGTAATCAGTAACTCCCTTCTCACAAGATTCTCCTTCAAAAATGTTTCCCGGGTTCTTGTTGGAGAAACTTCAGTCAATCCATGAGGCTGATTTGCAGTTTTAAAAGCAAATACTTGTCATACAAAACCAACGGCTCCTCTTGAGTGTGTACAGATAGATCTGGGACTAGCCTAGTGGCTTTTAGGAAATACACGGGCACCACACAAGTCTGCTATGGGGAGATACAGTGTGGTCTACTAAACACGCAGCAGCTCCTTAGTATGTGGCCTAACAATTCAGAACTCAACTCGTGGTCCAGCCACATGTGACCTCAGAGACCTGCTCAGACACAGACATCAGTGACCTCTCCTCAGGCACTCAATGTCACTGTCAATGGGACCATCGTGATACGTTTTTTGCCCTCTCTTCTGTGGCTACTTTTTGTAAAATGATCCTATTTTATTCTTTCAAATCCCTGTCTCAATGCTCTGTCTTAGTGAGCAAGCATTCCCTGTCTACTTTTAGCCAGTCATTAAAAATGTCTGCTAAAAGTCATAGTCTTTGTCAAGCTCATGTGAGAGCTGGTCCGGGAGTTCAGAGCAGCCAGGCTGCCATCTTTATGTCTCCAAACACTCAGCCCCATGGGCTCAGGCCCTCCTCGTCGTCCCCAGCAGCTGTCTACGCAGAGCACAGCTCGGTTCCAGATCCTCCACCACAGCCTCCTCCCTGCCCTCCACTCGCAGCTGACTGTGACTAATCAGCTACCCTGTAACAAGAGCGACACTCAATGTTCTTCTCTCATGAAGATCTTCACTATTGATAACTGGTACTTTTCTCCTACTCCACACCAGGGGTTGCCTTCAGGGATAAGATGACTAAGAAAATGTCACAAGCAGCTTATGCAGAAGAAGACCCCAAGAACAACAGCAAAACTGGTTGGGGATTATTCTGAACCCAATAACCATCTTTAATCATGAGAAACTAAGTAGGAAAAACAATTCTATTGAGGTCAAAGGAGAAACACTCTGCATATTAAGTGGCTTAAAGCACTCTGAAAGTATCAAAGAGATACCAGAGGCTTCTTCACTTATGTCTCCTATAAGTACACTCAACTTTAAACATATGCACACACACATACATGCATACCCACACACTCATGAATGCATATTATATATGCAGGCATAACATCTCTATATACATACACATATATGTACAAACATATATATGCACACAGACACCTCTCATTCATATACATAAACATATATGCATACTCAGCCCACATACCTTATACACACACACACACACACACACACACACTCCACAAAACACATACATCTCACACACATACTTACTCAGACCCTCTCCTAAGGACACACTTTAGAAGTGACACAGAATATGTGGATTTAGTTCATGACGGGGGCGGGGGGAGGACAGCAGGAAGTAAGCACCTACCATGATGGCAATGTAGTGCCTGTCTGGGAGGGGAAGGGGGCCATCCATACGCAGCATGTAGAACTGACTCCGCAAGAAAGACTCCAGGTACTGAGTGTGCAGACTCATCACCTGTGTGATGTTGTCCAGGCGACCGGATGTAGAATACTCTTCCACAAGAAAGTTGGTTCGTTCATCCGCTGTGTTTGCTTGGACAACCTTACAACCAAGAAGCAAAGAATGTGGTGAACACTGARGTAAAGACAGCTTCGCTTTGCATGGACTCTGCCTGTACTGATACATATTCATTTGATGCTAACAGATATGGCAATTATGCAGTTGCTCATACTAGAAGCAGACATTTAAAAAGAGAAAGTACCATTCAGTTTTGGCTTTGGTACCACAATTTATTAAACAACAAATGTTAAGTTATCAAACATTAAACGYGCAGCTATGAAGCCAAGGAAAGAAGCTCCATCTGTCTCTGCAGTGAGCACRCAGACTTCAGAGCTGGCTTGCTGGCCACTGTCACACAAGTGTGTAGTGAGGTGAACCCGGCAGCACTGGGTCACATGCATTAGCAGCCCTCTCTCATCAAATGACAAAGGACACTAATTGCTTTATTTTGGACAAATATCTGATCCATTGTTGTTTTGCTAGTCAACATTTTAAAAAAGTTATATAGATAGAGCATTTTGTATCTTTTTAGAGATACAGGAACATCTGATGACTTGTGGTGAAAATTTCTAAAGACACAAGATCRCACTGTTGCAAGTTTAAGCCTATCATAATAATTACTAAAAATAAGGTATGAAAATTGGACTTACATCCTTCATCTAGGGACCAAAGAACTTTCTCAAAATTAAATAATATGTAGCCTTATGCACCACGCCAGCCTGGCTCACACACAAGTTGGTGGGTGGGTGTGAGGACACTGTTGACACCCGTGGGAAGAAGAGCCAGCTCTGCAGGAATGAACGCACGCGAAGCGTGACTCCACTGGTGCCTTATGTCTCCTGCGCCTTAGAGTCGTACTTCTGGGTGGAAGATGAACGTGTCCCTCAGTTTAGAGATAAGGAAGCAGATTCTGGATTTAGCTCAACTTTGTGCATCTAGTTAATAGCAAACTGGTTTTGACAAGATCTCATGAAGTCCAAAGGTTTGGTCCTTTCAAGATGACACTGTAGTTAGGAAATTCTCAGAGCTGGCTTCTCAGTTCCTGTTATTCCAGGGAAGTTTAAATTATACAAAGGACCGGTTTATGGAGAAAGACTCAGTCTTAAATGGAGTGTGTCTGAAAGTGAGAAACGCTAGTTATCCTGGCATAAACACAAAAGGAAACTCCACCTCAGTTCACTATGGGACCCTGGGAACTTTCATTTGGTCCATGTCCCTGTTCTGTCAACCACAGGGACTGAGCTGATAGTGAAAARRCAAGGACCCAGACTCAYATCATTAGGGCTAGAGTTCTTTCCTRTATTTGATTTGCTTTCTTCAGATATTTCTTAGTTTTCACAGGACTTTCACAATATGTWACTAGATTCACATGCTGCACCAGATCCTAAAAATGGATTATCTTCAGATGCATGCTACCAAAATGCCTCGGGGGCCATTCCTCTGTGTTAGGCCATCGCCCTGCAGGCGYRGCCCTGGGCCACGAGGAAAAGAGGCGCGTGYAGCATAGTGCCCTGCCRCCTCTGAGCTCTGGAGTCGCACCACTTCCACTTGAGTTCTGGCTCAGTGGGAAGGCCACTAAGTCAGGCACAGGAAGGTGAAGTCAAGGCCACCAGTGATTTAAGATAAGAATGTCTGTGTGCACGCAGAGAACAGCTATGAGACAACTGCATCCATGCGCACTGGGCACTCCTTAAGCAGACAAGTATGTCCTTAACAGTGGTTCTTGGCCTGGTACAGCTAAGAGGCTTCTAGGAATGCACATAGACCCCAAAGCTCAAGATGTACACCAGCCAAACAAGCAGAAACCTTACTGTGGCACTGATAACCTTCATGCCTGGCAGTTACCATCTTGTTACCAAACCCTTACCAAAGACGCACAATTGT
>BDUI01004732.1:46528-58692 GCA_002335545.1 Apodemus speciosus
GAGAAAGCTGAGGATTTATTCTTGGAATTAAAAGCCTTCTAGCATACCAGTGAATTTTACTATGGCCTTTACATCAGTCTGATGTAAAGATTAGCTTTTGTAAAAGATTTAGCTTTTGTAAAAGATGCGGGAAGGAAACAGCCTGGAGATTCTCTTAGCTGGGCCACCCACCACGGTAGTCACTAGTCACACTGGCTGCTGGATCTTACATTTACTAAGTAACAGATTTAAAGGCTCAGCTGCCTACCTACGTGCCCAGGATTCAAAAACAACACGAAAAGCTTCCAAGCCATGTGATTCCAGACCATTCCATCACCATCAGAGGTTCCGTAGTATAGTAAGGCAGTACGTCACAGCACTGGCCTAATTCTGGGACAAGGGAGGCTTTGGAAATGTCTGTTTTTACAGGGCTGACCCCAGCACAACATGTACAAGTAGAGAAGCAAATTAATTAATTAATGAAAACAGATGTAATTGTGGAAAAATCATACAACCAAGAAATTAGCCAACTAGAAAAGAGGGAAGATGCCGCTCCTTAGACCTCATCTGATAACTCTGAAGACACTGAAAACGAAGGGGGATTCTCTAATGCTGACTCCACTTGAAAACAAAGAGGAGTGTAGGGTGAAGGGTTCCAAACAGCAGGGCTCTAACTCGTGACTTGCTCCCAAATGTTTTAGACAACAGTCAAAATGGGCTTATTTCACATTTCATTCACAAAGATCATTTCGTTCAAGAAAATTGATTGGTCATTTCAATCAAGAAAGAACTGTCCACAAAATAGAAGCTTTACTTCATGTCTGCCGGCTTTATCAGGTGTCATCTCAGCAGCGCTGCCGGAGATCGGTCTCTTGTGGACAGAGTCGCAGAGAGGTCCTCCTAGATAGGAATCAGCTGACAGCATTCCCACTAAGCAATTACCCGCTGGGAAACAAAACCCTGAAAGGTTAAAGCCTAAAGCTGAAATAGATTTAGAAATTAGTTATTTTGACACTTAAGAGCTAAGCACTTTACTAGATCACTTTATATAAATTAATCCCAATAGAAAATCAAGACACTTGCAAGTTAGAAACTTTGAAAATCATGTGTCTTTAAAATTAATCAGCAAATGACTTGCCCCTAAAAACTGACTGCCAACAAGAATTCACTTCTACATTCTAAGCTACTAAAAGTTTTGAATGATTAAATTTATTTTTTTACTTATTTTTTCTTCAGCTTGTGTCATTAGAAAATGCAAAATCAAAAATGTGTACTTCTGCCCACTCAGTAAAGTTGTTCCTGCATTCACTCCATTGAGTATGAATAGCAACATGTGTGACTGATTTTATAAAAACACAGTGTGTTTTTAAGCACCATCTGCTTAATGTATAAAACGGTACTAGCAAAGAGAAGTATAACCCCACAGCATTTAAAGATAGGCTCCGATGACAGTTCAACAGTTTCAACATACAACAAGAAAACATCTGAATGATGAGACCTGTGCCCTAGCCAACTGTCCTGTTGTGAATATAAAAATATCTGACTGGATCTGATAATGTGAACAGTGTATTTCCGTTGTTGTCTGTCCTYGCATTGACCAYACATATGCTCCATTTCAGCAGAATCACTGCAGAAAGATCAGGGCTGGGCCACTGGCACTATGCTTGAAAGTAATGCAGATGCCTCTGTTTGGGTYGTGGTAGGTAATTTCAGCTATATGATTTTGGCAGATATTAATGATATTGTATATTTCAAAAGGAAAGGTCAAATAGAGAGGAACAGATAGGAACTGCTTTAAAAATGTCAACCCAGGGCTATGTTGTGGATAGCCCTGGGCTTGTAACTTTTACAAAGTTACCCCTCTCCCAGGCTTGATTAAGAGGTGTACTTGCATTTGTAACACTATAATGTCTGAGATGCACAGTCACTTACTGAGGAAGATTTGGAATGGGGATGGCAACAGACATGACCTCTGTCCTCTTAACTCTGACCTAGTTCCCAGGAAGTAGAGAGCATCAGGAGCTGGTCAGGGCACTGTGCTGGAAGTTCACAGATATGCTAAAGAGCATCCAAGCTCCCCTCCCTGTAGGAAGGGCATCTTGCTCTAGAAACCTCCAACGCTTGCTTACCACTTGCAGTTAAGCCACAGATGCTGTGGTGATCTGAACATGAATGGCCCCCACGGGCTCATCTTTTGGATGAGTGGCCTTGGCCATGGTGTCTCTTTACAGCCATAGCGCAGTGACTAAGAGAGAAGTTGGCACCAGGGATTCGGGGATTGCTGTGGCAGGCTTCACCATGGTGCTTGTTGGTAAAATGTGGACTTTGGATTAGGAAAACAGCTGAATGCCTTAAACTGGGACTTACTTGGCCATGATACCAGGGCCATGGAAGACGGTGCTGGAGACAGTTTGAGCTGTGGGGGCCCAGCTCATGAAGTTTCAGAAGGAAAGAATATTACTAAGTGGCCTACAGACAAGTGATATCTTGGAGAAGACTGCTTTCTGCCCTTGTCCGAAAAATCTGCCTGAGAATCACTAATAACACTGGCAAAGGAGATTCCAAGGCAGCTTCGTATTGATTCTGTCATGCAGTTATTAGTGACCATCCTTATGCAGATTTATAATAAAAACAACAAGTAAGGAAAAATACAAAGCATGCAGTTTGAGGGGAAAGGGGGGCACCAGGATTTGTAATGGAAGTGGAGTTAAGTCCAGGGCTCAAGAACGTAAGCAGTTAAGGAAAGGGTGGGTGGGACTAAATAGAATAAAAGGAGTAATGGCCTCAGGGCAGGACCTCACCCAGCTAGGCGTCCAACTTGTGAAAAGGAATTAAAGAAAAGCTTAAGCAGTGACAGAAACCATCAAAAAACAGAAAGCTGACAAAAAAGTATTTGAGCAAGGGGACCAAGTTCCACCCCAGCGAGAGCTTGGCAGCTTCGGCCACATGGGTCTAAGAAAGGGCTTTGGAGTTGCCCTCCACAGCTAAGGAAAGCTGCAGCGGACAGACATGTGCCAGGGAAGTCCTGCATGGAGGCCCAGGGAGGTCACGGAAAGGAGCTGTGACGGTGAAGTCTGGATTTGGTGGGCAATGCCAGGATGTTAGAGATGTCAGAATCATGGGACAGGTATCTGCCAAGGAGAGCTGCTAACAGGGTGTCGAACCAGCCCAAGAGAGAAAAGTGTCAACAAATGTGAAAGGTTTGGGAGGTCTGAAGAGTGTGTTGATATCAAACAGAGACGCCGAGTTTAGAGTTTGCCTAGCTGGTTTTTGGTGTTGCCTTGGTCCAGTATTTCCTCAATATGATCCTTTTTACAATGGTAATGTATATTTTATGCCATTGTGTGTTAGAAACTTGTGATCTGCTTTTTGATTCTGACTTTATAGTAGGTTACAAGTAACAGATTGCCAGGAGTCTCAGAAGAAACATTGAGCTTCTAAGCCAGTGTTGAGATTGTTGTGGACTAAGGGGTCTTTTGAAGGTGGACTGAATGCAGTTTCGCACTATGGGGCTAGGAAGTAGAATGAGGAGGTTGACTAAGAAATGGCTCCGTGGGCTCATACACTTGAACGCCTCATCTTTAGGGAATAGCACACTACTTAGAATGATGTAGACTCAGAGCCACAACTCTCAGGCCCTTCTCCAGCACCATGTCTGCCTGGGTGCCACCATGCTGATACTGGGCCAGTCCCTGAAGCTGAAGGCAAGCCCCATTGAAATGTCTTCCTTTACAAGAGTTACTGTGGTCATGGCGTGTCTTCACAGTAACAGAACACTAAAACAGAGGCCAAGTTTATCAAGTATTTCCTGGCCATGTTCCAACTCTGGGGCCATGAAAGCATCAGCACAAGGATCCTGTTACAGGGGAAAGTTGAGTCTGCTTTAGCTGTATATACAGATTTCAATTCTTAAGTGGAAATCTTAAAACACCTAGACTCAAGACCACAGCCTTCATCAACTCGATCACAATTGCTTTACCTCCACCCTCCCTCAGCCACCAGTCTCTCTGTAGACTCTGCTCATCTCTAAGTACTGGTATGTGACAAAAATCAGTGGAATTCCTTGTAGTGAGCCCGTTCATAGATTCCTAGCAGTCCTATCCCAGGACTGAAAGGATAGAGCTGTGTGAAGAATCAGAACATAGCCACAGACTAAACTGAGGCTAGTAAACTGTATGCACACTGAAGTGAGCTGGAGCTAAATGAGCTCGCCCTAGCCCAGCAACAGCAGCCCTTAGACCCCATCATTACATAGTACAGAACTGGGGTGTGGCGGTGCGCACCTGTAATCCGTCTCTCAGGGGATGAGCAGGGGACCGCTCTGAACTCAAGGTCAGCATAGGCTGCACAGCCCCAGATTCAGTAAGTATTTCTAGTTATAGGCTCGTCCTTAACAATGGCTCTGCTTGAAAATGAGATACAGTCAGTAGACACTGTACTGGAACTTAACTAATGGCCAATATCCATTATTCTTGTTTAAAACTCCTCTGGTTTTCCCACTTTAGCTCTCCATACACTGGTCACTAAGTGGCAGTAAATATTCAACACTTTTAAAACATATAGACTTTCTATGACAAAAGGCTTTGCCCAGCTGAAAGCTAACATTAGGATCTGTGCAAACTTAGGTAGAGGGAGGCTAAGTAGTGGAATATTCATCACACTGCTGATTTAAAGTACTCTTAATTTTCTATGCGCCTGTTGGAAGGCAGCCTATTGAAAGTCAAGAAATGCCTGGCCACAGYTGCCGATCACAAGCTTCTAAACAGACTGACTCCCTGATGGTACCTTTGGAGTGATATAAACATCCAAAGGTAAAAATATTAAGTCAAACCCTGGGCCAGATCACCTTTAAAGTTCAGAATGAGCATTGCAGTATTTTAGTTACTGAGAGTAGAACTAAACCCAGAATCACACTCACGCTGAGAGTCACAGGAGGTGGCTTCCTTCCAGCCTGTGAGAGGCCACAGGGTAGCACCAGTAAGCCCCATGCTCTGTACACTAGAGAGCCAGCGGGCGTTTCAGGGGGTGCTGCTCGCCTCCACTGGAGACAGTATCTCCTGAGCCTCGGTGTCCCCTCTCTCTGCTCTTTGCCTTCTGCCCATTCTTCCTTCCAGACCCATCTAAACACCAGTGCTGTGGGCCTCGCTCTCTACTCCTGCTAACTTTCAAGCTCTTCTAGGAATGCAAATCTATTCTTAGGATTCACAACTGCACTGTTTTCCTTCCCTATGGATATGAAGGTAAATCACAGTCCTGCCACTGCTTTCCAACTGTATAGGATCAGCATCAGCAACACCAGCATCACAGCATGATGATGGAAGAACAAGTTATTCATTAATTTACTGGGTTTGAATGACAGTGGGAGGCGGCCAGCCCGAGGCTTTCCCAGTTCCCTTCTCTTCCTTGTATCACTGTAAAAGCATCTGTTAACTTGAGGAAGTTGACAGTCTGGAAACACCAGTAACTTAAACGAATACATTAAATGCAGGGCTGTGCATCGGTCTACTAGTCTCTGTGTACTGTTCAGGTCCTCATTTACTTGTTTGCTTACATTAAAACAATCAGGACCCGCAGTCTGCCACAAATCGCCCTAAGTTTGTAGAGATCAGTAAAAGTCTACATGCTGTGACACTGATTTGGATAGAAAGCTCTCCTTTTAAGCCTTTAATATGCAGGGATGAAGGGTACAAAGATATTTGTTGAATATGCTATTAAAGTTTTTGGCTAAAGTCCAAGAAAATACGGAGAGAACTTATATAAGTCTTTGTACCTGTGATAATGCAAGCCAATGACAGCCACTTAACTCCATGTTTCCCTATTAACGCACAGACAATGTACTGTCATAGAGTATTAGGAAGGCCTGACTTCTACAAAAACATTAAGGCTTCTAGACTGCGTAACAATAAAGCCTTACCTTAAATCCTAAAAAGCTTTCCCTATTAAAATTATATCCCAATTAGATTAAGAGAACTTAAAATTGGGAGTGTGAGAAAATAAAATTCCCATAAGCAATGATTATAGCTACAGAGCATTCTATATGCAGTAAGTGCTCGGGTGCCAACTAGTCCTTCGAAAGAAACACACAGACAAAAGTAGTAGTCTCAGCATGCGAGAGCTGGACTCCTAATCAAGCATCCACAGAGCAGCTTGTGAAGACAAAGCCAAACAGCTTTTGCTCCTCTAGTGGGAACAGGACAATTTTCAGGTTTTTATTTATGTATTTTTTTTTTAACAACACAGACCACTTAGCTTAAAGAAATCAGGGTACCAAACTAAGCACATTTGACCCCCACAGATTCACAAAATGTGTAAGCCAGTGGTTAATGAAAACCAGGGTTCCTATAATCAGCAAGGACTCATCTTCACTTAAACTGAAAAAGTCATTTTTCTAGCACCCTGGGGTATAGCTACACAAATTAATGAGATGCTTGACTTTATATCAAATTGTGTTAAACTTTGGTTTTTAGTTCTTTTTTTTACTAGCTTGAGGGAAACATCTCTTAATTGTTGCCTGGAACAGAAACTGCTGCAGCCCATACATCTTCATCTCTGCTCAAGTGTCAATTCTCCGATAGCAGACTACAAGACTGTGCCCTAATTTGATGTGAGTAAACTCACAATGGGCTGCAATCTGAGTTACAACGGCCCAAGGAGACGATGCAGTAGGAAGTGCTTACCACCCGCCCGACAACCTGAGTTCAAGTCCGATCCCACAAGAGACCTGATGTCTGCAAGTTATCCTCTGACCGCCACATGCACACATACTAAAATAAGCTCCCTTAAAAAGTTTCTCCATAACCTTTTAAACATCAGTACCTCCTTATTCTCTTAAAAAGTTTGAATCTCAAACTTTTTTTGCTTACGGGTTATATTTATCAATAACTACATAGAAATTAAAGAAAACTTGAAAGCCACTTAATTTATTAATATTCTGAAAAGTAGGAAGAGAGGCGAGTGGCGCTGCTCTGTGGTACAGGATGTGGTTAGCCTTTGCCAGGCTCTGGATTCCAGCCCCCGCAGCAGCTCTCACCCACCAAAAANATTCCAGCCCCCGCAGCAGCTCTCACCCACCAAAAAAGAGAGAGAGAGAGAGAGAGAGAGAGAGAGAGAGAGAGAGAGAGAGAGAGAGAGAACGGTGAAAATAAGAAGAATAGACCCATTACATATTAACAAAAGGGATTGTTTGGAAACTATAATTTAGAAAAAAATTGAGGAGAGTTTGTCTTCATTTGTGTAAATATTTAGCTTAATTAAACACAGCTGGATTTTCATGTATACTCTGGTATTCATCTTCTGCTATAGGTCATAGTGACTGAAAATCACAAAGAGAATCTGGGCTCGGAAAGATGTGGCTGACAGTCAAGACTAACCATTACAGCAGGAGTAACCATCTCTGGGCAGTCGCCATTTTAAGCATTGTGCTGACACCCTAGACTATAGAAAGTCTATAGAAAGTCTAGAAGTATAMAAAGTATAAACTCTCCTGAAAGAAGGTCACACTACTGGATGCCAGGGATACAGAGAGTAAGCAAGGGTAACAGAGTGCTATGTGACTGAACTTCAGTGAAGGCTACAGTGTAGCAAGAGCTACTAGGCTCAGCTCTTGCTCCTTTTAACCACCAAAAGACCTAGTTCTGGAGAAGGCACGGGTCTTCCCATCTGGAAATGAGAGATACAACAATCCTAAGAGCCTGTGTGCATGAACATGGCTTGGTTAAGCTATGATATTGTCTGAGTGCTGGTAGAATGTTTTCAGAAACAAAATAAGAACATTGTAAACAATTTCCCTGTTCTTCTTGCTAATTTTAAATAAGTTTTAGTGTTTTAAAAATAAATATTTGGTGGTAGCTAGATGGCTCAGAAGGTAAAGGTGCTTGCCCCTCGGGCTGACCACCTGAGTTTGATCTCCAGGGTCCACCCAGTGGAAGGAACTGACTCCCCAAAGCTGTCCTCTGATCCTCACTTGACACCTATCATGAACAAATGTAATAAAATGGAAAACTAATAACTTCCTTTAATTAATGACCTAATAAACTATTAGATTTTAGATTCTTTTGAAAAAATACTATAAAGTTAAGACTATAAACAAAATTCTGTCCTATATAATTTACCTTTTTCCTATAGAATGCCTTGAAATATGATGAAGATTCTTTTCAGTGTTCTACATTCTTTGTTCAGATAGCTTAACAGATGAGGTGCTCTGGTGTGTGAGGGCGGAGATCCTGAGCTCCATCCCAACTCTGGATAGAGTTGCTCTTTTGTCTGTTACATGTAAGCCAGAGCTTAGTTGTTCTTGTGTGCATATGCGCATGCATACACACACACACATACGCACACACACACACACACACACACACAGAGAGAGAGAGAGAGAGAAAACATACATACTATACTCTAAGAAAATTAAATCTATATGCTGTTATAGTGTTTAATAATTTTCCTCTTTCTATTTTTCTCTATGAATCAAGAGATAATAAAAATATATAAATGCTGTTTATTCTTTAAAATCTATCGTTATGAATGACTTTTTAAAGTTCTCACAAAGCAACGTATGGATCTGTTGTTGAGATATTTCCATTAAAAATAAAGTATGAAATTTTAGTTTCAGCATTAAAGATTACTTGATCTAGATATACTGTAGGTTTGTGTGGAATGTTTGTGTGCACGAGGCTAAAGGTAAACTTTGGTTGTCATCACTCAGGAGCTATCTACTTGAAGATTTGTTTGTTTTTATGTGTATGAATGTTTGCCTGCAAGTGTGCAAGTGCATATCTGTGTGCCTGGTGCCATGGAGGTCGACGAGAGCACTGAGTTTCCCCGGAGCTAGAGTTGCAGGAGGCTGTGAGCAGTCATATGGGAGCTGGGAATCACACCTAGGTCTTCGGCAAAGGCAACAAGTGTTCTTATCCACTGAGCCATATCTCCAGCACCTCCACTTTGATGTTTACACAAAGTCTCTCACTGCACTGGAGCCCAACCAATGGCCAAGCTGTCCTCCACACCTGGAATTAGAGTGCGTGCCACCATTTTTGGCTTTTGATTTGGATACAGAGATAAATTCAGGTTCTCATGCTTTCATAGAGAGTACTTTTCCAACAGAGCCAGCTTCCCAGCTCTGTGTTATATTTTAACTTTTCATAACTTTCCTTAGAAGTGCCTAGAATCCTGACAGACCTTTAAAGTACAGTTATTCTTGTCCAAGAGTGACGTCTTCCCAAGCCACGTTTGTCTTTGATGGAAGGTGAGCTATGTGACCCTCAGTGTGACTAGCTCATCTATCACCCTCACAGCACAGGGCTGGGCTGATGGAGGGCAGGATGCTGCAAGCTAATGGCTGGCCCCGGATGACTGCTGCCTCAATGGCCTGCTTTTCCCTCACGGAGGGCGACTGCTTCCATGGTCTCTAACCACTGGGTTTATTCCCCAAAGAAACATCCAAATAGGCAAAGGCTGAAGCTGCAAGGCCTCCTGAGCAGTTCCTGTTGTCTCTTCAAAGACTAATTCTATTCTCTAAAGCAAAACATTTGAGTTCCAAGGCTACCATTTTCCTATAATGTATATACCACAGTGGGAATGGCTTTAAGACTTCTTAGTACAGTTACTGAAGTGTCACTTCTACATGACAAAGTACATTTCCAGATCATTCAATACAGGACGTACTGACTACTCTAATGGTAGCTTTACTCTGTGATTGAGAGAAGTCTAATTACCAAATTACACTTACCACTCACACACATAATGTGAGTAAAATCATTTTAAGTTATAGTTTGGACAGGCACATATATTTAATAAGCAAAATTTAGTTGGCAAATTTTTTTCAAAGACTTTTAGCACACTAAGACATCCATATGTCAAAGAGCRCATGGAAAGGCGGACTTCTTCTATTGGAATGCAACTGGATGCCCTAGGGAAAGACATGCAAATGGCACAAGAGAAGGCTGTGGGGAACAAGGGTCAGTTCATTCCACCAGCCCAGAATTAACAGTTTTTTTCTTGACTGGACATGACTATCAGTTCACAAGGCCATTTGGCAACAACTCTTCTGCACAAAAGCTGACAAGTATTTTCATTAGAAAATATGAGTTTTTCCTAATTTAGAAAACAAGATGGCTGTGTTTTGTTATATAATAATTTTAAAATGGAGTTGTTCCCCCAATCCTAGAGGAACAAAGTCGGACGCTGCCATAGTGCCGATGCGGTGCGGGACCAGCAGGAAGATAGTCTTTCATGAAGTGGGGCTGGCACCGCAACTTCATAAAGTCCTTABGCAGAACAAACAAGGTAAGCAAGCTGTGCAAAGCCTCTAATGCTGCTTCAAGAATCATGACCTCAGATGATACATTAAAATTTCAATCCAACCATTTCTAACGGGAAGAAATAATGTCTTTTGCTCTAGAGGACTGTGCTTTTTCTGGTGACTACATATAGGAAGTTCACAAGAATTTCACATTTGACCACTCTTCTGTTCCATACAGTGATTTTTTTTAAGTGTTTGGGTTTTTCTGTGTGATGACCGTTGTTAGCAATAACCCAATCATCTATAAACCCTAATGGAGATGCTGTAGCTCAGCTGCGAGTGCTTGCCTCACATGTGCAGTGACAGCTTTTAATATCTTTATGAGCATATCATAGCAATAAAAACAAACTATAAAAGAAGAATAAACATTGTTAAAATTATCTGTAATCCCAGCAACTCCAAATAATCTCATCAGTTTGGACATTCCTTCTATGTCTATCTTCTTAAAAAATTGAAACATTACATACATAAAAGGAATTAGCCTTTCCCTTCCCAGAGTCTACTGTGGGCACACCTTTACTGACCTTCACTGATAGGGCGGTAGCCCAGCAGCTAATTAAAGGGCTGGCTCTCTCTTACATGGGTGTGGGCAGAAGCAGGAATGGGGTGGGGGTGGGGCAGGTTGCCAACTGTCCTTTAAAAATGGTAAGTGATCTGAAGACCATAAATTGTAGGG
Source organism: Apodemus speciosus (assembly GCA_002335545.1). Taxonomy (NCBI): domain Eukaryota; kingdom Metazoa; phylum Chordata; class Mammalia; order Rodentia; family Muridae; genus Apodemus; species Apodemus speciosus. The sequence goes on from BDUI01004732.1 coordinate 57,481, forward strand.
ACTAGAAAATACACTTTTTGTTAAACTTTAAATATTGTTATTGCTTCCACTATTTCAGAGATAATTCTGTTTAAATATAATCAAGCATAGCCCATCATTTTCATTCTTTGCAAGAACACAACCAGAGATAAATAAGTCTTTGTTTTCAGGCTCTGGCTCGAGTCCTAAGCCTGTAAGAGATTCTCAAGTTTACTGTCAATTTGAAGATCAGCACTATCACTCCTTAACTAAGAGGTGGAGTTGTCCAGACTAAAAATGCTCAGGTCAAATGCTACTCAACAAAGGCAGCTTATTCTGGTGGGGTCAATGGAGCAGTGGCTGATGGGAAGGACTCACAAGCCTTACTGATGCCATACTGCTATTTCAGACCATGAAAATACACTTTTAAATTTCCTTTTTTATGAGACTCCAAGTCAAAAGCTGACTGTCCATTGCCATGGAGACAGTTCTATTTAAGGCACTCTAATAGTCTTTTCTTCACAGAAGACAGAAAAATGGTCAATAGAAAGCATCTCTCTTCGTGATGTTGGATTAAATAACTGCAATTTCGTCTTAAGCAGCCAACACCTGAGAGAATCTGCAGGTGGGTAGGGACCATGTAATGAGCTTGCTAAGATCAACAACGGGCTCAAGTTTAGCACTAGAGATAACATAAGAAAAACACCCATTATCACAAAATTAGAACCAATCCAACAGAATAAAATTAATTGTGGTTGCTTCTGTAAATACAGCTCTAACTGACTGAAGGACTCTGTGCTTTCCAAAGAGCTAGCTTCCAGTTAGTGACACACGTGTGTATATACGTGTGCATGTACATGTATACAGTGCACACTTAAGATATAGGGATGGATCTTCCTGATGTCACTGTCTGATACTTCCACAAGGCAAGTAATTGACCAATTCAAACAATAAAACAAATACATCAATCTTTGGTCTGTATTTAGGATACATATCCTATTTCTCCTTTAAGAAAAAAATTATTTTCCTTGTGAGAGTTTAAATATCCATCTTCTGACTCAACAACTGCTTGCTTATATAACCAGATATCCTTTGTAATTTACTCTTGATTGTAAGTAGCACTTGTGGCTCTTGCAGAGGAACCAGGATCTGAYTGTAAGTACGCAATAGGGGCTCACAACTCTCCTTCCAGGGGATCTGACTCCCACTTCTGGATTCTACCAGCAGGGCACTGGCATATACACACATATATAC
>BDUI01004733.1:35038-47774 GCA_002335545.1 Apodemus speciosus
TCTGTTAGATCTTTATGGTGACCTGGGCTCCTCTGTTGGTTTTCTATGGTGACCTGGTCAGGGCAACAGCTGCAAGATGGTGGCAGGTCTTGGGGCTCCGTCTAACCATGAGATTCCCTACAGTAGTAGAGCTTCCTTGGTTGGACTGCTGGAGCCTAGATGGTGGTGCTCTCAGTCCTTAGGGCTCTGTCTGGTTAGAGGTTTGAGGTGCCCAGAGGCAAGGTGGCTGCTTCTATTGTATACCAGGCACAACATGCACAGAAGTCAGTCTTGGCCTCTGTCCCTGTACCTGGTCCCTGCTGTTAGCAGTCTGTGGTGCCCTGAGGCAAGGTGGCCCTCCTGCCTGGGATCCRGGCACAGGCTGCACAGATCTCTGAGTGAGTTGGCAGCCGAGCAGGTGAGCTCAGTGATCACCTGCCATTCCGACCGGATGCAAGGTGGCTGTCTGGGCCATGGTCCATGCAGCTCTGACCTGAGGCAAGATGGCGGCCTCKGCTGCACGCCAGACAGGCTGGCCCCTAGAGACCACCACCAGGTTCCCTCGGCTCTGGGTGCAGGCAAGAGCCAGACCGAGCAGCTGCCATCGGTCCTGGCCTCTGTTGTCCCCGTACCTGGTCTCTGCTGTTAGTAGACTGTGGTGCCCTGAGGCAAGGTGGCTGTCCTGCCTGGGGATCCCGGCACAGGCTGCACAGATCTCCGGGCGAGTTCACATTTTTTTTTAAAGATATGTGATTGCATTCTTACTTAAAACAAGCTGAGAAGCCAAGTTGCTTAGTGAACTCAGTTGTTCAATGTACATATCACAAAAAGTCATTCAGCAGGCTCCCCAAGGCTGCTATATGTGAGAAGCAGTATGAACAACTACATGTTCTCTCTTTTGGAGAAAATATTTTAATCAAATTTTCTTGAGTCATGAATACATAAGGAAAGGCATTATATTGCCAAAAAGGAGCCGCTTACAAATCATGTCTTCAGAGCAATAGAGCAAAGTTAAGGTAGAGATTGGGGGCAACCAAAAATGAACAAGTGAGTTGATAATTAAATACTTGATGAGTGCTGGTTCATTGTGAATGCCTACACTATATCCACATAAAAGATATGCTTGCCTTAGTCGTGCAGGTTCCTTTCCTTGTTGCCTTGGGGTGGGTAACATTGGAGAACCTGTCCCATCTTAGTAATCATCATCATTTTATGAAGAGCTATCCAAGAGGACTATTCGGAAGATAACAAAGGATATGAAGGAATTATTTTCATAAGATAGGATCATGTCATTCAGAATTCAAGAGGAGTGAATGGATAAACCTGATATGATATGATATGATATAAATGATATGATATATGATATGAATGATATGATAGGATATGATATATGTTGCATCACAGAGACTACACTATATTGCTCACCATTTTAACAATATTGGTTCTTGAGTGAACTGTATGGGATATTAACCCATATATTTGCCATCCTGGCTTCTAATGCTGACTATACTTCTGGTTATATTAAGCTTTCACTGACAATCATTCATGTAGTATAACTATATCCAAACATTTATGCCTTGTTTTCATATATATTTAGATCAAGAATCCAAAACTAAATGCTTATTGGGAATGAGTAGACAGTACAAACTACAGCATTGGTCCAGAACAGGCAACAGAAGTACTCAAAGATATGGTGATTTGGAAATGAGAAAGCATATGACTACTTAGCAAGGAAGGTGCAGATGACATTCTGATTATTTGAAGTAAAATTTTGGAGGTGATAGAACTTTTAATTGTTTAACATGAATTATGTGTATTGGTTCATATATGTGTGTAGGTGGCAGTACATGTGTTCATATGGAGGCCAGAAGACCATCATGGTATCATGCTCAGAAATAACTTCTATTTTTTTAAGACAGTCTTTCATTGTCTTGGCGATTGCCAATTAAGCCTGAATGGCTGACTAGTGAGCGTCGCAGATGCCTCCATCCCAGCTTCCCAGTCCTGGGTTATAAGCACACGCTACCACGGTTGCATTTTTTAAATGTAATTTTTAGAGATCGAACTTAGAAAGCCATTTGGTTTTTGGCTACATTAACCCACATATCCCACACTTACAATTTCTAGTTTTCCAAAATATTCTGGGAATATAAATTTCAAGTGGACATATCCAATGTTTACATTTTGTAAATTATTTCAAATAGAACATTATATAGGCTCACAGTCTACATTCCCTTATCGATAGTGTTCTGGTGTGTGTAACAGAGACAGTGACCAATTAGAATGTCTCAAGTCAGAACATGTCATGTAGAATAGAAAAGAATAGCATAGGAAGTACACTTTCTCTCATCTTTTAAAAATTATCCAGTGTCCATCTAAGGTGAAGGAGCACCAATCAGTATCCTCCTGAAAAAAATGTCCTTGATATTTAGAGTGAAAAAATTACATCATAAGTAATGTAAAACTGTTCTTATACATCTCAATTTGCAATGGGGAAAGCTAAGGGAAGCATAGAGAAGGGAGGTAGAGGCTAGTTAGCCAGTAAAATGGGAGAATGGGGTACCACAGAATTTGTCTGAAAAGTCATGAGTATCATAAAGACTTCATGAAAATGGGTGTGCCTAAGTTGGAATTAATACATGAGTAGAGTATGTCCTTTGATTTTTAAGGTGGGGTAAAGGTGGAAACAACACTTTTATTGCTTTGGGTAAAAATGACTTTCATAGGCTCAGATATTTGAACAGTTAGGGAGAGGTACTACTTGAGAAGGATTTGGAGGTATGGCCTTGTTGTGGTAGTTGTGGCCTTGTTGGAGGAAGTGTGTCACTGAGGGTATGCATTTGGGTTTCAAAGGCACAAACCAGGCTTTCTCTCCATGCTTCCTACAGATCTGGATATAGAACTCCTAGTTACCTCTCCAGTACATGTCTCTCTGTGTGACCCCCCTACTCCTCACCATGATAATGATGGACAAAGCCTCAGAAGTAAGCAAGCACCATTTAAATGTTTTTTAAGAGAGTGATGTGGTCATGGTGTGTCTTCTCAGTAATAGAACATTGACGAAGACCATGTGACATTTGGAAAACAGTATGGGTTCTAAGTTAGTTGAGAAATATAAGAGCCCAGACTCATTTTCCACACAGTTAAATGAAACCGATTGGAGTTTCTAGTTTTAACCAATTGTTCTTGGTTTAGTTTCCCGACCTTGTGATATTTGAGAAAGAATAAGAGGTCACACTACAAGGGCAAAGTCAAATAGCTAAAGCTTTTCTTTGCTTATTTGGTTTATTTACTTTGAGGTGGTTTTTTTCTTTTGAGATTTTAGGACGGAACTTAAGGTCTCATGCCACCCCACTGAGCTATACTTTCTATGCCGTTTCTTTAATTTTTACTTTTAGATAGGGTCTGAATAAATTGTTCCAATTGCTCATAAATTCACTTTGTAGTCTAGGCTGGCCTTGAGTTTATAGTCCTTCTTCCTTAGTCTCTTGAATAACTGGGTTATCAGCCCTCCACCAGGAGACCTAAATTTGAAAATCCTCAAATGTTAAGCAGAAATATATTTTTTGTTAAGGAATATGTTATTTCTGTGAAAGTGTTCAACTCTTCTGTAAAAGGAATGGGACCAAATAAACATAAACACATATGTGTGACCATGTGTGCTTGTGACCTGTAAGATTTTGTTAAGGGTAAATCTTTGCTGAAAGAACCCTAGTTTTCTGACCTTTGGTTTGGAGGGAAAGAGACACTAAGATAGGTAGGAGTGGGCAGAGAAGGAAGCTTATAGAGAGTGATGCTAAATCTAAGTAACTCAGGCACAGAAGTGGACATCTTCCAAATGATGAATGGTTTTCTGAAACTCTGTTCAATTCTAAGAGGAAATGGAAACAGAATGACATAGGAATAATGGAAAGGAGATCATTTTTTTAAAAATATCAGAAATGGTTAGTATTGAGTTAGATCTGAGCAGAAAGGAAAATGACCCAGTTTGAGGATGCTAATAGGAGAAGAAAAGATAGAGCATGGAGGTCAACTCATTCAGAGACACATCAAATGTCAGAGAAGAAAGGATCTGAAGGAGGAAGGATGATGATGGAATAAACCATTTCAATAAAAGGGTTCACAAAGTAGTTATAGCTTTACAGTCTTTGGGGTCTTCTCTGATCCAGGGGTTCATGATCCTCATTATAAAAGGCCTGATATTCCTTTAAGCAGCTACCCTTGATTTCTTATTCCATTTCTAATCAACTCTTCCAACCCTGGAAGGCGTATAGGAAATTGAGAAATTATTGGGCAAGTTGGGCCTCTGCTTGAGTTCCTAGTGCCTCATCAGCAACAGGCCCAGTTGACTTCTTGCCTGATTTCTGAAAGCTTTGTCTTTTCTGGCAAGGTATGGCTGACCCCACAGACACAGTATGGAGTCTTTATAGAACTGAGCCTTGCAGATGTCATTAAGGCAATGTTCTCAGCTGATATAATGAATGCAGCCAGTAGGAGATCTACGGAATTGAATTTATCAAGGGCACTGTTGCATTATTATTACCTAGTTTAACAATTTGGGATCAGCAAATTATGAACTATCATAACTCCCTTTTTGTCAATGTTTGTGCCCTTTGTTTTAGGATTCACCACTGAATCATTTTACAGTATGCTTTAATGACAGTGGATATGGATTCACTGTGGTTTTGTGATAAATCTGCAGCTGCCAGTCTTTCCTAAAGAATTGCAGGGTCTCTTTCCAAAGCAGAGAGAAATGAAAATCATACCACAAAATAAGACCTAGGATTTAAGGTAAAGACTTTTGATTCAACTTACAGGAACAAGATTCCTTTTCTGTTTTTCTTCTGGAGTATCTACTGATATCAGGGATGATGCTCATTATGTGAAGTAGAAGACGAAGAAAGACCTAGTGAGGATAGGACTGACCCTGTGGTCTCCATCTTCAGCTAGCTTAAATGAAACGTAGTTCATGTCTCTATGCAGGAGTGGTACCTTACCTGGCACCTCACATATGTGTTGCTCAATAAGTGAAATACAGGTCAGACAGGTGATTGTTTGTCAATTTCCTTGTTATTCACAGGCCTTGGGAGGGAGTGAGAAGCTCCTTTCTTCTTGTCATGATTCTTTACTTAGTCTACTACTATAAGGACTGGGGTGGAGTCCAGAGAGTTTTATATAGGAACATTAAAAGTAGGCAACCTACTTTCTTGGTTTCAGTCAGATTTAGACCAATGCTATGGAAATATTTTGAAATGATAGTTTAGTAGACCCTGTTTCTGTACCTCAGCCTACATTCTTGAACTTAAACCTCTAGTTATATTTCAAGGAGGCTTAGTGATATCTATGCTGGGATCAGTACTAATTACAACTGTAATTACTGTGAAATTATACAGGGATTCTCATGTGATTGGATGTTTTCTCTTCCAGAAGAGAAGCAAAAATGAAAGATCTTATTGACCATATTTGGTTTACACTCTTCCTTTGTTATCTCTCTCTACTGTTCCTTCAGAGAATTAAAATCTATGAAAATTCAGAGCTAAATCTAGTGGTTAAATAATTCATTGTATTTAACAGACATTCTGTACTCTTCACTTACTGAAGGTACAAATTAAAAACACATAAAACTTTAATTCATATAATGTTTAATTGGTAGGTTTGAAGCCAATTATGGTGCCAATGTACTCTTCCCTCAATTTTAACTCCTACATTATTTTTCATTAAAAATGTTAAATTAAAAGAAATTGTCATTAAATATCAGGGAAAGCTGTCACTGAACCCAGCAGGGGGTAGCTGTTAAAAAAGCTAAGATTACTTTTAGAAAGGCTTCAATAGACTTACTTCTAGATAGATAATCACTATTAGTTAAGAACACACACTGTCTCTGTTGCTCTCTCACACACAAACATATACTTTCAAATACACAGACACACTTAAAGAAACTCTCTCTCACGCACATGCGCACACATATGCACTTACACACACACACACACCCTCTCCATCTGCACACACCTTCTCTAACATTTACGGAAAATATTTGAGCCAAGCCTCATAGCTAACACCTGTAATCCCCCATAACTGGAGGTTGAATCAGGAGGTTCTTAAGATTGGGGCTATGTAACAAGACCTTGTCTCAAAACCCAAACTAAGTAAAAACATCTGGGACTAGAAGGGAGCAAAATCACCTGTGATGATAACAACTTTCTGGAGATGAAATATAAAATGAGTGAATAACCAATCTTAGACCCAACAATCTTAGACCCAAATCCTACTTTCTGTACCCATTGTCCTCTCCAATAATAGCATGACATAAGCTGTTTGAAATTTCCTGCTAAAAACAACTAGCTTTAGATAAATAAGGGGAGCAGGATTAGAATTCCCTATTCTGAAGTGTGTGTGTGTGTGTGTGTGTGTGTGTGTGTGTGTGTGTGTGTGTGTGTTTGTTTATGCAATGTCATTCACAGGAAGGCCTCATAGGTTTTCTGATACCAAGTGCTCACTAGTCTGAAGAATAAGACTGAGGTGCATAGGAGTCAGTTCCCACCTAAGTTCTATGACCTTGTGAGAAACACACACACCACTTTTATGACGTGGTACAGTACACTGTCAGAATTCTGGATTTTTGCTCCTAGATGCACCTACTGTTAATTACATGTCTTACTGGTCTTTATTCCCGCACTGGTTTTGAAAAAAAATCTGTGTTGATTTTCTTACAATTGTTATTGGGATTTTAGTATTTTGATTAATGAATTATATAACAAAGGAAGGAAAACTGAAATATTTCTAGGTTTTAGGTAGTCTTTCCCAGAGCTCTTTTTCTTTATAGGCACTACTAATTTCAGTGATTAACAGTGGAATGTAAGATTTCTCAGGAAATTATATACTGAGTTATAGATGCTATGAATTTTGGTTTTGGTCAAATAGTGTCAAAAGGCTTCCAAAACTAGGCCTAGGGTTTCTACCTGAAACTTTAGAACCTGTCTCTTCCCTGGTGTTCTAAGACTTCATGATGTGCCCTTCTGTGCCTGTTCTCATTCATTTCACTCTGGGTGCAGTGGGGACTTTCAGTCTGGAGTTATATATGTCTTTCCTGGCTGGAAATATTTTTCTTGTATAATATCTTTGATAATTTTCCTCTCATCATTTTTTTATAGAACAACTATTAATACAATGAGAGCAGAAGAAACTTTAAAGGAAAGTTTCTTGGTTATGTAATATAAGGCATAAAAATAGAAGGAGAAGGAGACAGACGCCAGGTGTCAGCCAACGAGTTGGCAGATATTTATCACAGGACTCTGAGGTTTAGTGCAAGCAATTCTTGCCATTATTTATTTAAAGTTTCTAACAGCTAAATTAGCAAAAAATAACTCACAGTATTTCAAAAATCTCATTACTTGTATAGTGCTTTTGTTTTGGCAAAAGAAAAATTTGGCTATTAAGACCTGTTAGTAGAGGACAAAATTGAATGGAGAAAATGCATGAGAAGGTGGCATGCAGGAAATATGTTTGTGAACAGTCAGTGCTGCCATGCACCCACTGCTGGTATATGAACTTAAATATAGCATATGACAGTCACTCCCTTCTCCAGAAGTGTGTTCTGTTCAAGCACGAACAGTCTCTCTTAAGTAGCCTGCCCAGTGGGGTTGAAACCTATGAGGGTGACTATCTGGTGTTAAATGGCTGAAATCTTATCTTAAAGGGAGATTGAGGCAATGGTATGATGCATACTATCCTATCTTTCTTGGTGGAACCAGATTTAAAAGTGGCTCCATCTGAGACCAGAGGCTTCCAGAGGTTTCTTGCCATGCCTTATCCTGTGCTCAAATAACATCTGTCAATCAACAACTTGAACAAGAATCTCCCATCAGGCTTTATCCAGGTACCTGTCCTAAGGCAGCAAGTAAAATTTTAAATTCAAATGACCCACTGTTCCCCTCTGATTATTCCTATTGCACAAGCATTCTGCTCCCGTTAAATGAATGTGATATTTTGAAAGGTTTTTGTTCTGATTTTTGCAACATAGCTAGTTTCTTTTCAGCTGTCTGATTTGGTCTCTTCCTTACCATGCAGGTTTTTCTCAAATGACTGACAATACATTCCTGTATAAGATAAGCACAGACACTGGAAAGTTGTTTGAAGCTCTATTTTCTCAAAGAGAAAAAGAATCCTGTAAGAACGGAAAATAGAATGATGAATGCATAGACAATCATAATTTATTAAGTGAATTGTTTCACATGATTATGAAGCCTGGCAAGTCTCACAGCAGGCTGTCTGCTAGTTAGAGACAAATGAAACTGCTACCATAAATCAGGTAAAATCTTAAGGTTTCAAAACTAGGGAAGCTAATGATCTCTATCCAGGATGAAAGTCTTCCAACACCTGAGAATCTGTTGACCCAAGTTCCAGAGTCCAAAATTTGGAGAATAGAGTTCCRATATTCCCAGAAGGATGTCTCAGCTCTGAGACCTTTCCTTTCTTTCTGTGTTATGTGAACTCCAGTCACTCTGCTAGTATCTACAGACTTTTAGATAAGGCTTTTTTACTCAGTCCACCAACTCACATACCCACCTCCTTCAGAACCACCCTCCCAGACATATCTAAAATCATGCTTACCAGCTTCCAACCAAACTTATTAACTTTTGATATTCTATATGGACAATGGATTTCTCTTTCACGGCTATGCCACTTGTGAGAAACAACATTTTCTAGAGTGTTCACTATCATTAGATTGGTCTAACTGGCTTACATTTGAGTTGCCATCACATGTTTTAAAAAATGAGTCTATTGGGTTTCTCTGATTTAGGTTGTATGAGCTTGACTGTATGGCTTGTATCCCATCATTGGATAGTGATTGTTTAATGAGCAGCTTTTACTAGGTCTTCTTATGTAAATCCAAATATTCATCATTGCCTATGTTCTGCCTAGTATACTTGCTCTCAGAGATTCCTACATTACTCTTTTCCAGAAGTTAAATCTAAATCTCCTCTAAAAGACAGGTGATTCTGATGTAATCAACTGGTTCTTATTGTAGAGACTTCCAACTATCCCTGTTGTTGTTTTTTTACAGACTTCTCCTTTTATGTGAGCATTTCTGAATAGACTCCCCTTTCATTATTCCCATCAGCATTTCTTTGATTAGAATATATCTCTTTACAATACACTGCTTATTTAACAAATGCTTATATAATGTTTACTAGCTACCATCATGGGGCTAAGCATAGTTTATTTCATTTATTTTCATTTATTTCATTACCACAGCAAAAGGCATGTCCATCGTCAATTCAAGGACCACTTTCTCAAGCTCACATAACTGGTGCTCAAACAGTTTTGTTTGTTCTTAGTCACTCTGTTTAGTCACCTGCCACATTGCCAAACTACCATTACAACTCAGCATTAAGAATCAGATGGGCTCTGATGTCCCTGCTGTGTTTTATCATGAATTTCCTGAGAAAGTTTTTTTTACAAGGCTTTCAGAGAGTTTCTTATGCTTAAAATTTTAAGTTGGATGCAGCTGTTTTCCTTAAAGCAATAACATCTGGTTGCGGGGACAGTAATATTAGAACAAAGTAGTTTAGAATAAAAGCATGAAGTCATCTGGCTTTATGGATTAGCTACCTAGAGCTGTATGTCTGGTAAAATCACCTGAGTTTATATTTGTAACAGATTACCAAGTTATAATTTACTTAAGTAAAGCATAGGTAAACTATATACATATACTTAAAGAATACAGCGGAATGCACTGGCACATGATAGTGACATCATCATCCAAACCTATCAGTCAGAGCCACACTTTTTTTTCCATTCCCCATGGCTATATTTCACTTAAACCACTGTCCAAGCCAGCTTACCTCTCAGGATGCCCATTCCTATCGAAACTAATCTACTCTTGGTCACTACACACTACACACTTTGTATTTTCTAGGATGCTATAAAATGGAATCAGAAAAGCATAACATTTCTCTGCCTTCTTTCCCTTGAAATCATTTTTAGAGCAATTCATATTTCACATGCAGTGATAGTGTATGGCTTTCACTTTTTGAGCAGGGTTGCATTTTATAGCCACATATCAGTTCATCTACAACCCTATTGATGAATGTTASCTTTCACTACATTTTTTAGAAATTATAAATAGAATTGTCATAAATATCTGTACATGACACATTKTGAAAAATGTTTAATGTGTTATTGCACCTCTCCCATAAATCTGTTGACATTTCCTAAGCAAAGTGATTATTTAGTAAAGTAAAATAATCTTTACATATTCATTTAAAAACAACTGCAATTCTTACATGTCTATATTATGCTTTAGAGGTTGTTTCCTTTACTCTAGTGAGATTAGCATGAAAATTATACAAAAGTCTTAGGGATATGTGAGGTTTTCTCCTTAAATTTACCCGTGGAAGATGAAGAACAGCATTACTTTCCCTACACATGTTCAAGCAGCAATGATTCTGTATTCAGTCCTTTGAATGCTGAAATGCAGATTTAAGTGATGTGGGAGTCACAGGTTCAATGAAATATTATTGTATATGTCCAGCCTCAAAATGAGGTGTAGAGCCCACTTCCCATTTAATGTCATAACACGTGGTTCTCCAAACATGAGAAAATTGCACTGAGATAAAGGGATAAGAAATTCCMATTATATTGAAATATTGTAGGTGAACATGTAGAAATGAACAGGGGTTAGTGGTAGAAATTACTGAAAGAAGGGAAAACAATATAATATAATCCTAATACTATTCTAATACAGCAGGAGCTGGAACCTGAGGACAGAGCTAGAAGACACAGTCTTTCATCTTTGTCTTCACCACACTAAAATCATTAACAATGAGAATATTAGCAGTTCAGTCATCAAAAAGCTTTTTTTAACCTAAGTTTTCTCAGTATTCCATCCTTTCATTCTTCCCATTTTTATTCTCTTGTTTTTTGTGAGGTTTGATTTGTGCTACATTCTTTTTTCTATTTTTATATTTTATATAATTAATAAAAATTCACACAAAGTTGCTAGAGAGCATACAAATTCCAAGACTGTCCTGGGTTTGTGGTACATTCAGTTTTCTAAGGGTGCACTCAGATCAGTGTAACAGGCAGACATGATGTGGTATCTCATTCTCTTTGTTAAAACTATTCTTGTTACTCCTCCTTACAGTATCACTCTGATATCCACGTTGTGCAGGGTCTGTGCTTCCTGGGATGTCAGACATTAAGGCTGGATCTACAAGAGGCAAGGACTACCCACAGTGGTAACAAACTCTGGGCCCTTACTCTTACGTCAGAATTACCCAGTGACCTCCAACCAGGGGTCTCCAGGTCCCTCTGGATTGGGTAGGAAGCAATTGCTGGGGGGATGGTAGAAACTGAGGCAATCTCTACAAGAACTCAAATAGTCACACTGTGGTGTGATCAGGCCTAATCCAGTTGCCACTAAGTAGATCCCATTGGTCGGTTGATGATTGCTGCTGATATGAACCCCTCACCCCCTAACTTGAAAGGAAAGGAAGGTTTGGGGTTCAACACTGAAGGGGAAGGGCAGCGAGCACTAACAACACTAGACATTGATTCCCAAACATTTGCCATCAAACAGGCATGGCCACATGAACTAAAGCAGGATTTGAACACTGTACATTCAAGAGTATCTTCAGACAATCTTTACAGTGAATGCCGGGGCTAATCTTTAATCTTCTTGATACAAGGCAAAAATAATCTAACACACAAACAAAGAATTTATATGGGGACAGGGAAAGCAGTTGCCAACAGATTTCATGAAAKCCATTAAATTCTGAAAAAATAAGTATTTTATATTTATATTGTTTCATGAAAAAAACGCCCACTGGGGCTAGCTGTATGGACGGGTAAGTGAGGATACCATACAGTCCAGCAGGCAGGAAACAGCTCCCAGAGTGTCCAGCTCTTTTCACTGAAAGGGATGTTGGGGCTGGGGTGGGGGTGGGGTGGGGGAAGCCCCACATAGTTAAAGTATTAAGGAAACCAAAATACAACAGGTTCCCAGAATTTAACATGCTCTGGGTTACAAAAAGTCCTGCTTAGTTCCTAGAGCCTGCCATTCCTCTGATGTGAGGAGGCAGGACYTGGAAAAACTCAGTGACCGATAGTGCTTCTGACACTGCAGGGCCACACATACCACTTTCTAGGAAGCAAGACATCTTCTAATGGCTTGGAGTCATCATGGTTACATCCTCAAGACCAGAACAAATCCCATGGAATTCTCTCCAACTAGTGGAAACAGTGAGAGAGAGAGAGTGCCACAGCCGTCTTTGGGGTAGCGCGCGTGCGTGCGTGCATGGGCATGTGTGACGAAGGCATTAGAGAGAGGCTTTGGCTACATTCTTTTCTGCCTGCTTTTTAAATCTGAATTTACCTAGGGCTCAATCTTACTTGCTTCTTATTCAGAACATTCTATAGTTGAGATTGTGTATGCCCATAGAATGAACTACCTGATAAAAATTCATGATATTCCCATGTATGCCTTGTTGCAAATCCCTTCCCCTAATGCTGACCCCTGTCACCAACTACCAACTTTTCCCCTATACTTAGTTGCCTCAAAGTATCTCATGATCAGTCYGTGTAGAGTGGATTTCATTGTTTATTTTTCTCCTCCTCTGCCTACCCCGATATATTTTCTTCTGTATGTAGTTCTAAAAATTACTTGCTTAAATACATAAATCAGATAAGCATGGATTATTTAACTTTTACTTTTTCTTCACACTGTGTTCCACCCATACATGTTTGACCCTGACAT
>BDUI01004734.1:28275-40757 GCA_002335545.1 Apodemus speciosus
TTTTTTTTATTGGTAACAGTGCTTTGTGGACAGTTTGATATTATAGTTATATAGACAAGAGGGAACTGAAGCATGTGTTCAGATAAAGGGTAAACCCGAAGGGATTAATAAGATTTTTCTTACATATTCTTTGCTCCCAAGGGCATTTCTTGCTTTGAAAGTTGTATTTGCAGATGTGTTGCAAGAAAACTCCATAGGAAGTATCAGGCTGACTCTGTCTCCTGGTTTTCTCCTTTACTTTTTATCCTTTAGATATTTCACATTTTCAAGAACAAAATGATTTAAAAGGCCTGCTGGACAACCTCCACCAAAATATTCAAGCCAAAAAAAGAAAGAATGTAGAAATCATGTGGCTGGCAGCAACGGTAAGCACTCCTGTCCACCTTTGCCCCTAGCACAGCATCAACAACATGTAAGGTCAGGATTCATCACACAGGGCTAAGGCAACTCAATTAAGCATCACCACTTCCTTAGTCATCTTAGCAATTGAGATAGAGAAAGATGAACTCAACAGGGGAAAGATGCTCCTTCTTGATCCTCCTTACCCACTTTGGGTTTGCTTGACATTGCAAAGAGGAAGGAAGTATCTGTGATTTTCTTGGTGTAACATGTTATGGACAATTGTCAATGTTCTGTAACAATCCAAATGTTGAACTGCCACTGTAGAGACGTGGGATTCCAATTGTGGGGTTGTCAGCTTCCTGACTTAAGGCTCATGGACATATTGTTCAGTTAATGAGCTTGTAAATGTGTTGGTTAATTTAGGTGTTGGCATAAAATTTATTACTGATTGATTATCATGGGGGTAACGAGCTGAATTGCATATGGTTCTCTATCACTTAATGGCACCCTCAGGGTGGAAGATCTGCCTGTTTTCCTGCCTAGACTTGCACACGAATAAGGGAGAAAATCATGCCTGCATTCTTAAGCTCTTATATGGCAATTTGAAATAGAGTTCATATTAAATTTATAACTTTTGTTAAAATCTGAGATCCCAGGGACTTTCTTTGGGAAAGTATTCTGTCACAAGACAGGCACCCTGGAGACCTCATGATGAGCATCTTGTCAATTTGGCATGTCACTTCTACAATTCAGAGTTCAGGTTCATTAGCCTTGCAGCACGTGTTATTTATGCTCCATCAAGAGCATTTACATCAGCCTTTCTACTCTTCCCAAAGTTACATAGTCTCTTCTGGAGTGGGGGAAGGGATAATTGATCATGAAACCACATGTAATAATCAACCAAGAACAAGACAGAGGAGAAAGCACCTGTCATGCCTCCCTGTTGTGCTGGGAAAGAACCTTAAAGGGGGCAGAAATAGGAATCTCTGCTTTCAGATGGGCCATTTACACTGGCCATGTTCTGCACCACAATAGATTCAGAATTCTGGGTGTCTTCAGAGACCACTGTGCTTAGTAATTCACAAAAATTTATTACGGGAAGCTTTATGCCCTTTTGCATGTTTTGCTGGAAACATTACAACATACAGGAAGTCTGATCATTTGCAAGGCACTCCAATATCTGAAGGCCATATGAGTATGGCATTGGATACATGCGGTAAAATCATCTTAAAAAACACAATGATAGATACAGGAAACTGAATGGATATGCATTTTTCCACTTGGATATATAAACATTCCCCATCAAGCTCACATATTTTTAAAATGTTTTTCTGATATGTATACCAACCACAAAAGGTTCTTACTCAATTTGCAGTTGATTGTACAATTCCTAGCACTGCTGTAGGTTGAAAGCTTAGTTTCCATATCAGCTTTTTAAACAGAACAATTTAATAATACTTTTAAAATTGAGAAATACGGGAATCACTCTGACATTACCAAAAAGCTTTCACTAYCGTGAGCCTGTTTCCTCTTTTTTTTTATCTGCCTAATTAAATACTGCCTTTGTCAATGTTTTGCAGTCTAATTAAAATACCAAGGTTGTTTGGTGTTTTTCTTAATTTAATTTCAATAATCAAATGGGAAAATTTAAGAAACCAAATGTAGCTTGGGCAGTAGTGGCTCATACCTTTAATCCCAGCACTTGGGAGGCAGAGGCAGGCAGATCTCTGAGTTCGAGGCAGCCTGGTCTACAGAGTAAGTTTCAGGACAGCCAGGACTATACAGAGAAACCCTGTCTCAAGAAAAAAAAAAAAAGAAAAAAGAAACTAAATCTTGTATCTGAATATATATAAGCAAGCTTGAATCTTAAAATCAAGATTCTCCTGTGTACAATGAAGAAATATCCTACCTCCATTTGACTTTAAATGCAGAGCACTGAATATCTCAAGAGGCACCTAGCACTATATTTTAAATAATATTAATTATTTTAAAAATTATATCTCAAAAGAGTCCATTAAGGTCTATTTTATGACTGTGGATATAGTCAGCTTTTAAAAATGTGAAATGGTATTTATTTGAAAGAACTAAATTTTTCTAAGGAAAAAGATTGTACGGTTAAAACCATGCTCTCATTTTTCTGTAGTCACTTTTATTGGAAATAGAAGAGAATGAAAATCTGAATTAATAAGGGTATATAAATCTTAATTTAAGCACCAGAACCACAATTAAAATACAGTGAAAAAATTCACAATAAAAAAACTGTTTTATGTTTCCTCTCTGAGCAGGAACTTTTAAGGCCTCGTTGATTACAGATAATAAAGTAGATGGTTATTGTGTCACATTAAATTTATCTTAAATGCACGTTGATTAGCATTGCTGATGCTGCAGTTGGTTATTGGTATCTCATCTCGGAAAGCCATCAGGCCTAAGAAAGGAAGCAGAGATATCTACATGCTAAGCATAGAACAGTGAGAAAATGGGCAATCCTGAGTTGGAGACGTTTGTCTGTCTTGTAATACCAAATTCACCGAGGAATGCCAGACATGCAAAGTTTAAAACTGGGACTTCATGAAACCTTCTCACATCAATGATGATATTTGGGCTGGTTTGTCTTAAAAATAACTAGACTTCAGGTAGACATTCAAGAATATGACCTAAGAACTCTAGAACTAGCTTCATTTTTAGCAAGGCTATTGTTCCTGAGCTGTGAGTGGCGTTTCTGCATGCCTCCTCTGTGGGGTCTGGAACAGCTCACACAATAGAGATCATTTCTTTCTAAGATATAAACCCGTCAAAGCTAATCCTCTAGCTTAGAGAACCACAAGGGGTGTGTTTACAATTGGCAGGGGGATGGAACCACCCGACTGGGTTTTCATTTGGGTCTTACAGATTTGTCGGAAACTCAATGGCATTCGTTTTACCTGCTGTAAAAGTG
Source organism: Apodemus speciosus (assembly GCA_002335545.1). Classification (NCBI taxonomy): domain Eukaryota; kingdom Metazoa; phylum Chordata; class Mammalia; order Rodentia; family Muridae; genus Apodemus; species Apodemus speciosus. The sequence continues at coordinate 31,553 of BDUI01004734.1, forward strand.
CCAAGGACAGGACATCGATGTCGGTGACCCTGGAGCAGTGCTCCATCCTGAGAGACGAACATCAACTGCATAAAGACTTTTTCATCCGAGCATTAGATTGCATGAGAAGGTATTGTACATGTCTCAAGTTGTTTTTATGTGACTATCACTTTTTGTTAATTTTTAAAACAATACCTCATCAGAAGACTAAACACTTGATAACTTCATTGTATTTCCACATTTTAAATTTGAATCATTCCCCCTATCCATTTGTAACAATAAAAGGAAATACGGCCATGTATACACTCATTACTATACATGCAAGGCATACACTATTGCTTCTTCATCTGAGTTAAAGGGGTCTACATAGCTAAGGCACCCCTTAAAGAGTGCATTTTATTTACATGTTTGAGTATGTACAAAATAAAACTAGGTCGGTAGGCAAACAAAATCTCTCCAGACTTCAGCTAAGAGATCTTCTACCCATGGCAGGCAGGGTCTTTGCACTGATGACATTCCCTATTATAAAGGTAGATAATTTAGAAAGCTGATGTTACAGCTTTGCTGATGTTTAAAATGCTATACCCTGAGCCATGTCTTGATTAATTTCTACAATAACTGAATCCGAACTAGAAGGAAGCCATAATGGAGAGAAGGTGTCTCATTTAAAGCGTCTCTGAGCAAAACCACGTGTTATTATAAAATGAGCACGGCAGAGATCAGCATAGAAGAGGATTCTAGGTTCCAGTGAGAGTTGCTCCTTGCCTGTCTTACCACTAGCTGGACTTTCTTTTTCCGTTCTCAGTCTCCCAGTGGAGACACTAGCAGATGCATGCCTGTAGCGGTGCATGCCTGAGGCAGATGCATGCCTACATTGCTGCAATGCCATGCTTTCCGCTAGCAAGAGGCTCCTGATGTCTTCTGTTTTACATCTTTTCATGTCTCCTTGTGTTATCATTGTCCAGTAGCTTTCTGTCATCAGTTTTAACAACCATTTGAGAAGGGTCTAGAAGCCTGCCATGCACATCTCAGCGGTATAAAAATAGGTTTCATTGCTATAAGTATCTTTCAAAAATAATTGTTCAATGCTAATGGAGAAAATACTGAATGTGCAGGTAAAATCTGATGTGCTGAGAAAATACAGATATCACTAGGGCTGCTTAGCTAGAGGAAGTGCACAGTAAATAGGTCATGGCAGCACAGGATAGATAACAGGACTGATCAACTATGTGGACGGTGAAACCGTCATCTATTTGTTTAACATAGGAAGAACATTAGGACCCCTAAATAGAAAGCAAATTCTTCAAACAGGTAAATAAAATATTGGTATGTTTACTGAACCTTAAGAATGTGCATTACATAGGTTTGCTCATAATTGACATTATATACAAAACTTATTTGCCCATGATGTGGCATGTATGGAAATCTGTAATTTGGAATTGTTTTTAAAAGTTAAAATGCTAGAGATCCACCTAAATCCAATTATAGCTTTTAAATCCCATGCCTCTATTATTTAGGCAATGTTTTAAGCTAACTTTCAAATCAATAAAATTTATCTCTTAGTTTTGTGTATATGAAGTGGTTATTTTAGAACATGAGGGTTTCTTTGGAAATGAGTATAGGTCTGTATATATTTCAAAAACAGTAAGGCATGTTGATTAAAAAATAAGAAACACATAACTGCCTGTATTTCCCTCTTTGCATATATGGCTTTGTAAGACAAGCTCATAGGAACATACGCTCTGAGTGCAGCAGAGGAGGCAAGAGTTCAGGACTTGGAGCCAGTTGGTCTAAGTTTGAATCCAGGCTTCACCATACACCACTCAGGGACAGTCTCATTGCTTGTTTGTGCCTTGGGCAAGTTAAGTTATTCACTCTTCTGATCCCTCAATGTCCTTGTGTGAAGACAGTTCTGGGGATAGGAATGCCATGAATTAGAAGACTTGAGGAATGCAAAGTGATGAGACTAATATTTGACACAGTGGAAGCTACATTTATTAAATACTCTGATACTCTGATCTTGCAGCTTAAATAAAATATATGTATAGCCTTTGTAGTTATATATTTGTGAATATGTTGGGATTTAGGCTATACTCTAGTACTATATATTAAATCCTATGTGTTTTACACATGTAAAACAACTAGCCTTTTAAAAGATGCAAGTGTTTACAAAGGCTATGCTAATTATGGAAATGCACTGTGTCAAAAAAAGCCTGGGAAGTTTCCTTGTGAGCATTGTTTATATATATGTATATGTGTGTGTGTGTGTGTGTGTGTGTATGTGTGTGCGCGTGCACGTGCGTGTGTGTGTGTTAGACATATATATATATAAAAAATGTAGAGAGAGAGATAGAGAGAAAGAGATAGAGATGATAGAGATAGAGATAGAGATAGAGATAGAGATAGAGATAGAGATAGAGATAGAGATAGAGATAGAGATAGAGATAGAGATAATATCCTTACAAAGAATCATGGACTTTGTTCCCAAAAAGTCATCTCTGAAACTTTGTCCTATGAGACAATAGACCTGACATCCAGAGTGACATTGAACACCGGGGAGTGTGAGAGCTAGCCAATTATGGGTCCACAATCACATTCATACCCTGTACCAAGTGAGATGAACTGAAATTATTTTGTTATGTATTTAAATACCTGAAMTTCATTAGTTAAAATAGAAATCATGTTTAAAAAGTCATGTGCTTTTGGAACGTCAAGGTTATGCACAAAACCAGAGTGCTTGTGTCCATTTTATGGCCCATGAAGAGTCAACTGTAATGGTGGGATTTATATCCCTTCATTTCTATAATAGTATGGGGCATGCAGGCAGCATACCATCAGGACACCACAGGGACATCTCTTCTTCCCACACAGACAGCAGTTTCTCAGAAACAAGAACGTCTCAACTTGGTGGACTTTAATTGATTAAAAGAATCTTGAAGTGGTCATTTTTGACCATTGAAATGGCCCAGCATTTTATTCATGGTGATAAAGCTGGTTGTTAACCTTTCCACCCCATGGTCTGTGAAGTCCTACTCACCAGACATTGACCTTTAAATGATTATCAAACACCTTCAGACAGTTATAAAATTACTTACCTTTAGGTCTGTACATCTGATGAGTGGGAGACTGCAGCAGGTATGGACATCTAAGTTAGTTAAGAAGTTGATCAGTATTCTAGACTATAAGATTGGATTTTATGATATTTTAAGCTTTTAGTTAGTGTGTGTGTGTGTGTGTGTGTGTGTGTGTGTGTGTGTGTGTGTGTGTGTGTGGTGTCTTGGTATGTTTATGGAGATCAGAAGAAAACTTATCAGAGCAGGATCTCTCCTACCGTGTGAAGTCCAGAAATCAAATCTACATCTTAGAATAAGCAGGAGCACCTCTTCCTCTGATCCATCTACCTGGCCCCAGTGTTTTAAGTTTTACTGTTTGCTTCTGCATTTTTAATTTTTAGCCACCTTGCTGGCTTTTTCAAAACTCTGTCAAAGCTATCATGGGTTATTCTCTCATGATATTGATGGCAATAGTGACCTGCAGCTCCCCGTCAATCACACAAGTCCAAGGGGGACGAAATGCCATGTCACTACAATGTGTCATTACAATGCATGCCTTCAGTCCAGCCTCATTAGACACACAGACAGCTTATTGCACAGCAGGTTTCCYGAGACTCGATTCTGTCACARGCTGAGTTCTGTCTGTATTGATTTCAGTGGTATGCTCATGACGTGGTGATGTGTTTGATCAAAATGGTGGATCTCAGTCCATCTCTTCATATGAGAGAGCTAGCAAGGAACCTGAGTCTTACTCAGTCAGGATCTCTTAGGGRTGACTGTGTTTTACAGGGCAATTATTATTAACTCTCACTCTCCACATCCATCAGAAGCTACATAAATCAAATAAACAAACAAACCAGCAAAAGGCAGGAGTCCCAGAAGGCTGGCTGCTGAGCTGCAGCCAGGAATGAGCACCATTCAAAGTCTGCTTCAGTGTAACCAGTTTGATATGGATCTACTTACTTAAACAATCCATTTCTATTACTTTCTTGAGTTATGAAATACTCTTGTACAGCAAAAATCTTTCCCATTGAAACAGGGTTTTATGAGATGGATACATAATTGCCTAGTTGTTCATTGTATTGATTCAGTAGTTTGAGGATTTTTTTGATTTTTGTTTTGTTTTTGTTGTTGTTTGTCTTGTTTTTTATTTTTTTAGAAGAAAGAATAGGAAGGACAGCTCTATTTTCAATTTTGGAATTTCCATTGAGAGCTAAACACTATATCATCTTGGAGCTTTTTTTTTTCAGAAACCCAAGCTTATATTTAATTAATAGTTACACAGCTCCAATCTTTCAAACCTCAATAAATTTGACTGATTTTTAAAGTTTTGTTTAACCTAATGTGTTTGCATGTCTAATGGCTACTACRGAGTAAATTAAAACAAAATGCCCTTGCATAATTATTTCTCTAAAYAAGAACTAATAGATTATGTGTGTACATAGTATAAATAACATAGAACAACATATTTTTCAGTTACCTGTCCTTTGTTGTTCTACCATGGTCCTTGAAATAATAGTTGAGAAACCATTAATAAGATAGATGGGTGTAAGTTTATGCATGTAACCAGTTTATCACCTTTTAGGCACAGGGTTATAATTATATATTTTTAGTAAAAAAGGAAAGGCTCAATATTCTGATTTTATGTAAATTGCGTGTRTGTGTGTGTCTTTTGTGCATGCACTTGTGCACTAATGCATACAGGTGCACATGCCTGTGTGCCCGGTTACATGTAGAAGCTAGTGGTCTATGTCARTTGTCTTCTACAAATGATTCTGCAGATTGTCTTTGGAGACAGTGACTGAACCTGAAGCCCACTGGCCAGCTCGCCTGGATGGCCAGGGCACATGAGGCATTTACCTATCTCACTCCCCTGACCCTCTAGTGTTCAGGTTATGTATGTACGCCACCATGCCTGGGGTTTTGTAAGTGATGGAGTTACAACTCAGATMTTCATGGTTCTACTACAGGCTGGCACTTTAATGACTGAACTATCTCTCGTGATCTTACATCTTTATTATCAGGTGGAATGCCTCATTCCCAGCATGTTGCATCTGAACTTTAATATGGGGAGGGGCAGGATATGATTTCAGAAATGCTTTGCTTTGTCATATGTAAGCCCTGAACCACTGAGTCCACAACATTATATTTGGGGAGCCTTCCATCTTTGTAGGGAGACTTCTGAGGAAGAATAAGTAGTTCATCTATTATATAAGTAGGTATGTCCCCTCTCTGTCTTTTTTCCATGTTTGTTTATTTTTCTTTACTTTTATTGGTCAGACCAATTTAATTTAATTTAAATTTCTAGACTTTTCTTATTTCAGAATTTAGGAGATTTGTGAGCCCTAGACACAAAAGTGCCTGAAGCTGGCAGATAAATGTAGATTGTTTAAAGAATATGCCAGTAGAGAATACATAGGCAGCCGCATTTTCTATTACTGCTGCTACCTCCCTCAAGAATTTCAGTGGTGCATTTCTGCATTATCTCTGACAACATCTGTTACCAATAATAGGAATAGTCTCRGMGGGACCACTSTTGGTGATGTGCAGCATGAGGATCTAGCCTCTGCTCTCAGAAGYTTCAGTCTATTATCWAGTAGCTCCCTTGCTTTGGTCTTGCTGGGACAGTGCATCTTTACTTGAGCATGTGATAGAGGCAGATGCCCATGGCACAGTGACTCAGAACAAATGAGAGAGATAGAAAGGATAGAAAGATTCTCGTTATCTTCTTCAAGACAGACCCAAAATAACATAACCTACTTCTGCTAAGTCTCGCCTTCCTGTAGCTCAACAGCTTGGTAGCACACCTTTAATAAAATGTGCTGTGAGGGCCATTCTGGACCCAAGTTACAGTGTCCCATTCCTGACCACCAAAGAACCCTGTTTATCTCACAATACAAACATCTTTACAACATCTGCAGGAATCCCCATAGACTTCTCAGTGCTGCTTTGCAAAAAAGCTTCTATAATGTTCAGAGCAAACACTTAGCTATAAATTCCTATAAAAATCGTAAAGGAATTGCATATTTCAACATACAGTTGAACAAAAAAATGAATAAAAAGAATAAGAGAAGAAATCAGACCAAAGCAAGAACACAAGCCAGGTGGATACACATCACATCTGGTAGCATCGTGACTGGTATCCATGGTACACAGTGTCATTGTACAGGCTCCAAGGGGTTTGGCAGCCTGACACCTATGCCCTTGCTRCTTACAGTACCCATGATGCCTCTGTTATGCTGACTCTACTTGGATCTTCCCCATCACACAGTTTTACCAGATCCTACAAAGTCACTTTCTAAAATATCAACACTAATTTACAGTATACAAGATACTTATATACATGTTTTCATCTCTCCGCATTTCCAAATACGATGACTTTAAAAGGTTAGAGTGAAAAGCTATATTTTAATTTATACAGTTATAATATACACGAGAGCAACAATCTGCCTAAATGTTGATTATCCATCCAAATTAGAAGTTCTAGTTTCTTGTTCCTAATATTTTATGTATGGGGAGTTTGTCGATAATTACAGGGCAAGATTGATTTCAGCATTTATTAACCTCTGGCCTTTGGTATTTATGTCAGGTTCTAGGAGAGTGGAGTGGCAGTGGTAGTTGTTGATGTCAATGTATTTTTTTTCTTGCTTTCATTTTTTTAAAACATGAACATGCAGTGGGATAGAACAAGAGGCTCCCTTGGGTTTAGAGAGAGAAATACTGGGTGTTTTGACAGGAGCTTGTGGCAGACTGGGGGCATTTTTATAAGCCTAGGGGTTAGGAAGAACAGATATGTATCTTAGAGAAGAAAAGGGAAGTTTCACTATAGATACATGTGAAATCAAGGGAGATTAAGCAAATGACTGATGTCTCTGTGCTTAGAAAATGTGATGTAGCAGAAATGTGTCATAGAAAACATTTGACCTTTCACTAAAGAAGAAAAGATACAGGCAGCTTTYGAATAAAGGATCTGTAATAAGGCAGCTATGGACAACACTAGGAAGYCCACATRCCCAGGGAKACTGAGGGAGGGGGACCAAGTAAATGATCCTCRRCACCAYTTAGCGCTCTAACCTAGTGGGGGTCTTGTGTTTGATGAGGCAGGTTCTCCTGCACCAGGATAGACTGGAACCCATTATATTCAAGGACAACTTTAARTTTTTGATCCTTTTGCTTCTATTTCCCAGGTGCTGAAGTTACAGGCATGTACCATCTTAACTATGGGATATTGTACTGGGGACAAATCCAAAGCTTTCTACATGGTAGACAAGCACACTACCAATGGAGCCACAAAATTATAATTTCATAGTGAGATTTTTTTCTATATGCATTTCCTGAACACTTCCCTAGATGAAGACTAGGCTTCATGACTTTGCATACTTGGCACRATATATTCCTATTTCCTTTGTTCTCACACATCAAAACAAATACTGGGTGATTCAAACAGTGTATTAGGAGTACATCACCTAAAACCTCGTGTTTTCTATCAGAACACCTTCAATCATCATAAAAAGTTTCARTCCTCCCTCTAACTTGGATGCTGTTTGGGCTACTCCAATGGAAGATACTTGAAGTCTTCACAAGCCAAAAGGCTGTAAGCTTTGCTCCAGCACAGAAGAACACAGTTGCTAGAGATGTTCAGATGTCTAGTTTAATATATCTTTGCCCACAGGATCATGGCTGAGAGCCCTGTGTAATTATGCACAATTACACCCCATTCTATGTACTCCCGAATTCACACGAGCAAGGATGACATCATTATAGGGAATCAAGAATATAATTTATAAAGCATATCATTTACAAAATTATTAGTTTGTTAGCTGTAACAAATCACATGTCATTTCTTGAACACTGCAGCATTGTTTGCTGGGGATCTCTGCTCAAAATACAGACACTCAAAATGAATCTGGTACTGCAGAGAACAGTGGGCTTCAATATGGCACATAAAGTAAGCGAGCATTAACAGCGAGGGGAAGGACAAGGTTTGAAATTAAACTACCCAGGCTTCCCATCTTTAAAGAAGGGGACCAAGTTCTAAAAGCTCTTAGACATTTATCTTTAAAGAGAAACACACACACACACACACACACACACACACACACACACACACACACACCAGCAGGCTGGTAAGCATATGATAAAGTTGAGATGTTAAATGTGATACCTTCCCAGCTCCTTCATCTCAGTATCCTCATAAGCACATAGTAAAATAAGTATCTCCAAAGTACTTAACACAGTACTAGTTAGTTACATAGCGAGCATCAGGAAACAGAAAAGGCTGCTGTGGCTGTTACTGGTGCTCTGTAGCAATGTTCTCTGTTTGTCTGCTGCTGTTGTTGATGTTGTTSTTGTTATTGTTTTCTTGTTGCTGCATCTTTGTCAGATTGACTCGCAAAGAAGTATTAATACTAAAGCTTTAGATGATGTGATGCCCTCAAACTATACTGAGAAAATTAAAAGAATGGGCTCTTAAGTTATTTATTTATTTATTTATTTATTTATTTATTTATTTATAGCATTTTCTTTCTAAATAAAGAAGAAAAAAGGCATTTGTATTCATCTGTGCATTATTTGTGTTTGTGTGCGTGTACACATGCACACATGAACACAGACACACACACTTGGAGTATATTAATAGGCCTGTAAAACCATCAACAAACAACTTTGGACTTACTCATTAGCACACAAAGAAAACCACAAAGCTATTGGCAGTGTGTCTTCTATGTCTTTCTGATATCATTATTGAACTACTAATCCAGCCTGCCATGGATAGATAGAAACATAAAAAATAATATACTGCGTGGGTTTTTTGAAAGCTTCTTCCTTTTAGTATAATATACTTATGTAGCATTGACTGATATTTTCCTACCTCATAAGCTCTGCCTTACTGATAATTCTTTGAGTAATTCCCAGTCCATTTCTGATACAATGATTGGTACATGTTATGTCTATCATCCTCCATAACACGGATATGAAGATGTGGGATGTGTGTGTGTGTGTGTGTGTGTGTGTGTGTGTGTGTGTGTGTGTGTGTGTGTGTATTGGTTTCCCTCTTGTATGGATTAGTCAATAGCTTGGGACCTGCTTTGCAAGATATTTATATAAAATGTGTAGCATTTTATGAGCTTTCTTAATTTTGAATCCATCAACCTCATTAATGGCTCCATTTTATG
>BDUI01004737.1:5173-19060 GCA_002335545.1 Apodemus speciosus
TGTGTGTGTGTGTGTGTGTGTGTGTGTGTGTGTGTGTGTGTGTGTGTGTGTGTGTGTGCCTGTGCGTGCATTCACGTCTGGGGCCTACATGGAGGGAATCTCAGAGAAAGGGACCATAGGCAATCTGGTCTGGGAAGGCCCCCAGGGCCCAGGCTGTCTATCCTGGTACTGTGGCAGGAAGGTATTGGACTTTAGCCCATTTGGATATGGTCGTGACTCTTTCCTTACTCGTGTTCTGGTTCAACAGACGGCGTTCACATCTCTCCATCTCACTGGACTCTTCCTGTGAGGCTCCTCGTATCCCTATAAGAAGAGCAATGCTTCCCTCGTGTGAGATGTAGAGCTGAGCTCTAAGCTTCAGTTAGCATCTGTCTGCCAGTAGGAACCAAGTCCCCCCCTCCCAGGGCTCGCTAAAGCAGAGATTCTCAACCCGTGGGTCGGGACCCCTTAAGGGGTTGCATATCAGATATCCTGCACATCTGGGATTTGCATTACACCTCACAACGTAGCAAAACTACAGTTATGAGGTATCAGCAAACTAATGTGATGGTTGATGCTCACCCCAACGCAAAAGGAACTGTATTAAAGGCTCGCAGCATGAGGAAGGTTGAGTGCCACTGGAAAAGACAAATATCTGAACAAGAACTGTTTTCCTTTGAAGACCACACAGGCCAGTACAACATGACATTCACCCATTTCACGTGACTTTGACCCTACTTGTGAAATATTAACCTTGACATTATTGCAGTACAGTACATTCTCCTCCGAAGGCCAATATCTACCATGAAGATACTCTGAGTCAATCCAAGTAGAATAAAACTTCCCCAGAAAAACATGCATGTGACCTCCAGAACTTCCTTGAAAGGAGTCAAAGGAAGATGAAGAATTTCAGTTCTTTCAACCATAAATACCAGTTTTTTTACCCCCTCATAAGATCCTATTATTTGAGAATAATTTCCACATGCATCCTGTGACATCCTTAAGACACCTTACTGAAGGCCAGTTTCTCCCCCCATTCCTCTTCCCGCCAAAGTTGTGGCTACTGGATCTAGAATCAGAGAGGGACAAGGATTGCCTGGAGTCACATAGCATTTGGCAGTCCCACGATATCTCAGTGTTTCTACATGATTTTRTTTTTCCTCCCGTCTGTGTCCTGTGTGGCTGCAGCCCCAGCTGCTGCTGCAGGCTCCCTCTGTGTGTGTGTGTGTGGGGGGGGGTCACAAGCTGCCAGCCATCAGTCAAGTAAGGAAGTGTTCAGTACGTGTCTAGCTGCAGCTTGGAGCTCAGGGGTGGCTGTCCCTCAAGAAGTTGACAAGAGTGGGAGAGAGGAGCCAACACCATGCATGCCAGCATCCCATCAAGTCACTGCCAGCTCAGAGGGACTGGAAGGGTCTGAGCTGCCGGTCCCCCGACGCCTGCCTGTGTCTTGTTTGTCCTGTACTCTATCCCTAGCTGATTGCCATGCCATCCCCTGTTGCAGAGTTGAGGACGCGTTGCAAGCCTGTCCTAGAGCCACCTGTGATGCTTGCTGTCCGTCAGCGTCCCTTCCCCTCGCTCCCACACCAGTCTGTCACCTGCCTTGCCTTTTTGCAGCCTGCATAGGAAGCTCCCTAATCAGTGCTTTGCTCTTCAAGGCTAATCTCCTGGCCTTGTGATTCCTCTCCCAGAGTGTGAGCACTCTGCCCTTGCCCTCCAATCTATCTGGCATCGAGAGAATTCTTGCAGCAGTTCTAGAAGAAAAAAAAATCTATTTGTGTCACGCTTCATGTTCCTAGGTTGCTTTTCCTCGTCCTCCTCCTGTTCTTTTGCAAATAACAAATGTTTTAGTATTAAAACTTACTAGATTCCTTACAATTATATAACACTTTTGTCTGTCTTATAGTCTATATGCTACTTTAAAAGTAGTTATTCTTTTTTTGCAATTTAAATGTACAAAAATATATACAACCTCCCTTACTCAAAACCCCAAGGATCCACTTTTATCAACAGAATGTACCATCTTTATTTTTGAATAGCAAAAGCGTAATGGTATGAACTAAAATGAATAGATTTATTTAACCTGATCATGCACCTCATTCTTGGCTACCAGATAATTCCCAAATCCACTCAAATAATTATTTTACCTTCAGTCTGAAAAAAAAATCTAAGATTGACTATGAAGAGAGTCACAACTTGGTGATAGCTGCTAATTTATGAACATCATAAACTTCAGGCTTTAAAARACAGCATTGAGGGCTAAGGGTGTGACTTAGTGGGTAGAAGTGCATGATGGCAAGTGTGAAGACCCAAGTTCAAATCTCCTGACCTCATGTAAAAGGTGTACTATTCATGTCTGTAATCCCAACACTGCTGTGGAGCGATCAGAGGCCAACACAGGAGAATCCCTGAAACTCCATGGGCCGGCAGAAAACAGAGAGACCCTGCCTCAAAGGAAATAGGGATGAGGTTGTCCTCTGACCTCTACAGGGGGAGCCAGAGCAAAGCAAGCTGCTCCCTGTCCTGTTACCGCTCCAAACTGTAGTCATAGCCTGACAGGAGTAACTCAGTGAGGTCACATTCATGTCCCTGAGACGCCCGTGTTCTAGAGAAGGGAGAACCAAGGAATGCTGGGAGTCGTGATGAGGAGACCAGTAGGTGACCCTGTCAGCCGCTGAGGTGAGAAAGGATGAAGGCTGAAACCAGGGCGCAGGGAACAGTCCTGGGTAAGGCATACCAGAGAAGGGGGACATTGGAGGTACCTGAAGATCAGGTGGCAGTGGGGTTTCTTGCTGAAATAATTAGAAAGTAGTTGTGCTTCTGATTTTGCTTTTTGCTTTCTCACTTCTTCCTGAAAACGTTGGGATAATTGTACTCTTTAAAAATCTAAACATCCAAGGCTGAACATGGTGGTGCACACCTATGATCGTAAATATTAGAGATACTGAGGTAGGTGGAAGATGGGTTTAAGGCCAGGTTCGGCTAAACAGTGAGAGTCTATACCAAAGCCAAAACAAACCAAAAAGCAAACAACAACAACAACAACAACAAAAACCCAAAAAACAAAAAAATGAAGCAAACAAGAACAGCAACCAAACCAACCAAACAAAACCCAGAATGACGTATGGAGTCTCAAACCTGTAATTTTAGCATTCAGGTGACTGAGGTAAGAGTATTGCTCTGAGTTTAATGGCAGTCTGGGCAACATAGTGAGTTCCAAGCCAGCTTGGGCTACAGAGTGATACCCTGCATCAACAACAAAATGTATAATTAAAATAAATAAATAAATAAATAAATAAATAAAGGATACATGCTCCACAATGTTCATAGCAGCCTTATTTATAATAGCCAGAAACTGGAAAGAACCCAGGTGTCCCTCAACGGAAGAATGGATACAAAAAATGTGGTATATATACACAATGGAGTACTATTCAGCCATTAGAAACAATGAATTCATGAAATTCTTAGAGAAATGGATGGAGCTGGAGAGCATCATACTGAGTGAAGTAACCCAGTCTCAAAAGAACACCCAAGGCATGCACTCACTGATAAGTGGATATTAGCCTAGAATCTTGGAACACCAAAGACACAATCCACCTACCAAATGCTGTCCGACAAGAAGGAAAGAGTGGACCCAGGTTCTRGAAAGGCCCAATGCARCAGTGYAGGGGAATACCARAACAGGGAAGTGGGAAGGGGTGAATAGGGGAACAGGGGGAGGGAAAAAGACATATGGGACATTGGGGGAGGGGAAACCAGGAAAAGGGAAATGAAATGTAAATAAAGAATACATCCAATAAAAAAAGAGAAATTGTTCTTTTTTAATCCTTTCATTCCTATCTTAGCATTAGATATATGAATAGTATTCTTTGACTTTACTTCTACCCTGATTTACCTTCTAAAGACACCCCTACCTTGTCTCTGTATCTCCTCCCATGGGTATTTTGTTCCCCCTTCTAAGAAAAAAAAAAAAAGGTTGTTCCGGCTTCCCTTTTTGCTAAGACCCAGACATAGGACTCCATTAATCAGACTCCCTTAAACAGCTATTAGGATTTTTTTTTTAGAGGTTAATGACATCAAAAAGGGGTCCCATGAAGCCTATTCTGGCAATGATGCTCATGGGGTACAGATTCCTAGAGGAGCCAGGACAGGGACATTAGGGATGACCCCAGACCATGTGTCCATGCATGGAGTGGGTGCCTGCCTGTCTGTGCAGTCTCCACCAGGCATCTCTGCAGTGTGCTCAAGTCTTAATCCCAGAGGCATACCCTTTAGCACTCTCGGCAGTCATTTTATGATGTCTCAAATAGCCTTTAATAAATCTCTTTTCTGTGTACTGGGTCAGGAGTTTCTGTTTGTCACTAAATCTGTGATTTATGGATCACTTCTCCCCAGCAGTTTCAATCTCAAATAGAAAATGGTACACCTGAGAGCAAAGAAAATACAATGGTTCCACGACATTGTTACAAATCTGATATAAGGTGTTAATTTGCATAAGGTACTTTATACTTTATTCGCTTGTTATACAACTGATCTCAATATTACTAGAGAAGAATCAGAAGCTGATGTGTCCCAAGGTCCCACAGCTACTAATGGCGGAGTGGCTACTTCGACGCCAACAAAYGTGACGCTCATGAAAACTATACCTGCCTTGGTATTAAAGAAGTTCATCGTTCGTACAACCTTGTGCTTTACCCAGTTTGATTCACATCCCGTGCCTTGCTTCCCCTGGGCCCCCCCCCCCCCAACACACGGAGAGTGATTAGTTCTCACACGGGAATGGAGAGTGCCTTTGGAACTGACTTTGTTGCTGTTGTTTTGAGAGAGGGCATTACCATACAGCCTGGGCTGGCCTCACTCCTTACATAATCCAGCCTGTTCTTAGACTCAGGGTCCTCTTGCTTCAGCTTCCTAAGTACTTAGGTCACAGGTGTGCACCACCACACCTGTCTCTGAAATGATGTTAAAAATCAAATGGAACAAGAAATTGTCTCTGAGGTCATCCCACTACCAGGTGGCCACCAGGCTAGCTGGTTGACATTCCTGGTGCAAACAATAAAAATAACAATTAGCAATACTTTAAATCTTGTAGATGTTTGCTATGCCTTTTGCCAGGAAAACAGGAAGGAGGTGGGTGTCGGTCTGGTTAAGTGGATTCACTCTTCCACAAACTCAGTGCTACTTAAAGTCAATTTGTTCAGTGAAGTCCCATCTCCTGTAGATCCTACAGCATCCTCCTCTGCCATCACCAGCTGGGACCCGACATTCAAACGTGTGAACCCAAGGAGGACTTTTTCCTATCTAACTCACTTTGTCTTCTCTTTCACATTCAGAATTCTACTCAGTAGCTGACAGTAGCAATCCCATAGAGACAACAACCCAAAATATCTCCAGACATCCAAAATCAAATAGCTAATGTCAACTATCTACTGGGAAAGGGTATCAAAATTAACTGTAGTTGAGAATTAATGGTATACAGAATGATCAGTATTTGAATTTCTACTTTGCCTATTATGGTTAATAATTCAACGACCTTAGTGCGATGGGTAATCCCATTTATCAAATTGAAGAGATCTAGAGTCTCCTGGGAGGTGGGCCTCTGGCCATCCATACCCGGGGGTGGGGGGTGGGGGGTATCATAATTACATTCATTAAAGTAGGAAATCTGCCCATTGTGGGTAGCACCATTCCCTATAATGGGTCTGTATAAAAAAGAGAAAATGAGGCTAGAAATAAAGGCTCAGAAGTTAAGAGCTCTTGTTGCTTTTGTGGAAGACCTAGATTTGTTTGCTAGCACCCGCGTGATGGGTTACAAGAGTCTGTGATTCTAGTTTGAGGGGTTCTAATGTCGTCTTCTGGCCTCTGAAGGCACTGCATGCACATAGTACACATACGTCTATGTAGGAAAAGCACTCATGCATAAAAATCAACAAATCTCTTTTTAAAGTAGAAAGTGAGCTGAAGACCAAGATTTGTCATTACGTGCTTCCTGATTACGGACACAATGTGACCAGCTCTCCAGACCCCGCTGCTGTGACTCCCTCACCATAAGGGACTGTTGCCTGGATCGACGAGCCAAACACAGCTCCTTTCCCCTTGCTTTCGTCAGGATATTTATCACAGCAATGTGCAAAGTAGCTAAGAGGCTTAGATAAATATGTAATATCTGACAGTCATCTTCCTTACCTGGCGAAGGAGCTTGCTCATATTTTTGTCTGCATTAAGCGACATCACGGGTACTATGATTCTACCTATATCTGATTCTAGCAGAATGTTTAGTCCATGAGTTTTTGTTTGTTTGTTTGTTTGTTTGTTTGTTTACTTTGGGTTTATTTTTGTTGTTCTATTGGGCTTTTTTTTTTTCTTTTGAGACATAGCCTTGGATGTTCTCGAACTCTGGAACTCACTATGTAGACCAGGCTGGCTTTGAACTCATGGAGATACACCTGCCTCTGCCTCCCAAGTGCTGGGATTAAAGGTGCAGAGCACCATGCCGGGACCCCTGAGTTATGATTATCACTGCCCCATCAGTTTTCTGCAGTTGTACAACTTTCCAGCTGGAGAGAACTGTAGACGTCATCTCAGTGGAATTCTCTGTTTATAAATTAAGAGACTGAGGTCCATGAGACAATCTGTCTTCTCAACCCAGAGCCCATCCTTCACCCCACCAATGCCGAGGAGACATACTGAAGTGGAACTCTACAGCAGTGAATGAGTTCAAGGGCTCTCTCCTGTCAGGGTTGATTTGCACGACTCTTCCCCCACAGATTTCCCCATGATCTATTATCACTGATAGAATTCCTGAAACACTAAATCCCCTGCTCTGACTCAGACTGAGTTCAGATGTGTGCTTCGGGGGCCATCAATTGTCCTGTGTACTTTGGATATTGGGGAATGATAAATATTGAAACAAAATTATGGAATATGGGAGTGAATGCTTTTAGCAAGTCCTGGTTTGGGGGGAACTTTACACTCACCAGCAACACATAGAAGCTACTCAAGGGATATGAGCAAAGAGACCAAGGAAGATAATTGAAGCTGGGCATTGTGATGGGTTTCTATAATCCCAGTACTTGAGAGGCTGAAGTAGGAGGACTGTAGAGAGTTTGAGGGCAGCCTGGGCTACATAATGAACACCAGGCCAGCCAGACCCACACAGCAAGGTCCTGTCTAAACCCACAAAAGAAACAAATGGATTTTTCCATTTTGTTCTTTCTGCTGTGTCAGGTTTAGGGACATTTTACTGAAAGGACCTAAACAAACCAATAAAAGGGGTGGAAGCCCCTAAGACGGGTGGAAGACCATCATAAGAGCCATATATAAATTTGTGACACTCTACAGGCTGCTGAAGACCTACTGGGGAGAGCCCTGGCGATGACCCGAGAGACTCATGGAGCATGCGAATCACATGGGGCCATGAAAAGATAAATGCTCTGCTTTTTGAAATTCCCATGAATAAGGCAATCTCTCTACCAACTGTGGATCCCTGGGCTTGGCACCCATCCTCTGCAAAATTCTGTAGGCGATCCTCTGAGTGCTTACAAATTAAGCAGCTCCCTTGTAGGGCAGTAGCACCTTACTCAAACAACTCATGCCACGGTGATCTAATTTCCCTTTTTGACTGAGTTCATTAGACCGGCTGAGCAGATATGCAGAGTAAAACACAGGATGYCCAGATGAGAAGATGGCATGGCCCCCAACTATTCAAGGATACCTACTTACAAAACCATGAAACACAATGCTGCTTTAATTTATTTGGTGAAGGGCACTGGAGCCATGAGACAGGGTCTCAGTATATAGGCTCTGGCTGTCCTGGAACGTGCTATGTAAACCAACTGACCTTGAACTCACAGAAGTTTGCCTGCCTCTACAACCTTAAATGCTGAGATTAAAGGGATGCGCCACCATGCCCACTTGTCTTTAACTTCTCTTTTTTTATAGTGTGTGTGTGTGTGTGTGTGTGTGTTGCACACATGTAAATGTGTGGGCGCAGATGCCTGTGTGTGCACATAAGGAAGTCAAGACATCAATTGTTGTTCCCCTTATTGCCTTGAGATAGCCTCTCACTGACCAGGAAGCTTGCCATTTTGGGAAGGCTGGCCAACCAAGGACCTCTTTGGACCCACTGTCTCTGCCCTACTCCCCGGGCGCCGGTCCAACAGGAATACACAACTATGCCTGGCTTTCTATGTGGGTGATGGGGATYTGACTCAGGACCTCACACTTGCAGRATGAATGCTTTTCCCCACTGAGCCGTCCCCTGGTCCTCTGCCATGCTGTACACCCCCTGCATTGCTCCAGTGTCTTTTCTACTACATCTCGGTCTACTTGAAAATCCCTTCCCCATCATTTGAGACACAGACAAACTCTCATCTTTGCAACCTTTTAATACTCCAACTCTTTCCCCACCCCAGTCCCAGTAAGTTCTTGGTCATCTGAATTTTGGTGCTAGCACCAATTGCCACCTTATCTTCTTTCTCTGTCCTGTGCTCTCTGTACCCAACACTCTTCTCTTTCCTTAATTTCAATTCATTAAGGATAGGAACCAGATCCTACCCACCGCTTAACAGCGGCACTGTAAAAGAATAAATGAATAAAAATGAATGAATGAATGGCTTGTATAAAAACACATTATTCTGGCTCTTTGTGACTAAGTCTAAGCCTGCTGAGAATCACAATTACATTTCCATGTAGGCTGCTCCAGCTTCCTAAAAGATTCTTTGAAAACCCTCATTGAACCATTGTTGCTTCCCTTCTAGTCACCTGCTTTCTCAATAAGGGCTTAGGGATGTATTGAAACCATGACAGACCTCTCCCCTGGCACAGAGAGGTCTCCCAAAACACACTACCATAACCTTACAGTGTCTTCTGGGGCTGTGACTGACTTAGTTCATCAGGAACCACACACCCAAAGTCCAATATTTCAAGGTTCCCTTCCCGTAGTCCTTAGATGGCACATTCACAGCTATCTATCTGGGTATAGTGTTTTTAGATGTATTGTCTGCTTCCTTTCCCCCTAATTGCCCCAGAATGCACTACCTTGCTTAATCACAGCCAGACGAGGAAAGGCAGGAAGAGCCATCCAGCCTTCCTGGTGTTCTAGGAAGAATCTTCATTATCATGGGACCTGAGTCTTTAAAAGGGATGCTCTGTGCTCTAATGAAAGACTTAAAATTCAAATGGGCACACCGAATGCAAGCCAGCAGGCATTTAAGTCTCTGCCAGTTAKTCAGTCCTCAATAGCTAGACCAGGCAGTGTTTGTTGCCGGCTGGCTGAGATGCCTGATGGGAAGACAGGCAGCCTGGCCTGATACCAATGCTCCTGACTCTATTCTGGACCCCGCGTGATGGAAGCTGGCAGCCAGCACCCTCCAAACTGCAGAGAACCAAGCCCTCCTGGTGACCCTCATCACTCAAGTCTCAGATGGGCTTCATATGCAGATTCTGTCACACTAGGAAGACAAAGGCCTGGGCTGCTGGAGCACACAGATGAGGGTGTGACTCTTCAGTGCACTCATGTCTCAGGGGAAACCAGACCTTCTTAATTACCTATAAAGAGGTAATAGTGTGTATATAAAGAGCTTTCTGTTTTTAATCACAAGGCAAGTTACAAAAAAAAAAAAAAAGCTTAGCTTTTTATAATCCTTACTTGACACTCTGGTCTCATTGTAGAACTTTCATCTGAAGCGCCACAAGTAATTAATGGCTAATGCTTATATATAATAACATTATTATAGAACTTATCATTGTCAGCTCTGTGTCCTCGAAATGTCCTGGCTGGAAAACTCTAGAGCACATAGAGACTGTGTAAACAAGAAGCCAGGAGGCTCAATAGAGTGTGGGTTATGCAGATACTCTGCGTGTTTCTGACTAGCTATCTGTTCCTGGTATGAAGGAAGATGGCGGCAAGTCTTGCCTAGCAGTTGGTCAAAAATTTGGAAGCATGCTAATATGCCCTGTCAGCTGTAAGTGGTAAAGGGGCCACTGATGACAATTATAAATTAGTATGCCTTGTTTCAGACTTCCATAGAATTCTGTGTCTAAGATCAACATGGTGATGCATTAATATACTAGCCTTTGTGATATTTATGATAATATTTGATGAAAAAGTAATGGATTATGGTACATTCATAACTAGCATAATTAAAATTTGAAAGTGAATTATACTTATTCATCTATACACACACCAATTATTTGTTAGAAGTGTAAGAAATACATGCATAGCCATTCTCAGACCTCACAGAGAAGTTTATTTGTGCAGCAGATGATGGTTAGCATGGAAACTCACAACTGGCTATAGTGGACAGAATAACTCTCTGTGGAGTCTTCAGCCACAAATGGGAGATCTGTGACCTACCCTTCTCCCACAAAGCTTAGTGTCCATTGTGGAAGAGGTGAGGGAAGTGGGCAGAAAGAATGTAAGAGCCAAAGGTCAGGTATGATTGGAGGGAGTCGGTGTCTTGTGGACAGGACAGGGCCTCTACAGTCATGATCGCACAACAGCTGTGGTTGCACAGGACCTGTATAAGAGTAAGCCAGTCAGCATGCCAGCATGGAGGAGAGATGGGTTCACACGGCTCCATTCCTAGCGGAGGAACTGTTGATAGCTAATAGCTTAATTAATGGCATGACTCCTAATGGGTTGGTCATGTTCCAGAGGATGATCCAACATCCACAAGTATATAGGCAGCACAAATCAGACTCCATAGGTTATGTAAAAATAAGTGGACTTGAAGTTGGCAGGAATAGGAATGGAAGTTGGTGGGGGAGGAGCTAAGAAGGTTGATGGAAGACAATGATCAAAGCACATGGTATGCAGCATGAAATTCTCAAAGAATTATCAAAACATAATACTAAAAATATATGCACACACTGGATGTGGAGGAGAATGACTTTAATCCCAGAACTCAGGAGGCAGAAGCAGGCCTGTGAGAAGCAAACTGTGAGTTTGAGGTCAACCTGGTCTACAAACTGAGTTGCAGGACAGTCAGGATGACTATAGAAAGGCCCTATCACAAAACCATCCAAACCACCCGAACAGAAAAACATGCACAGCAGTTCCATTTTGCAAAATGTGACCTATGTATGGTATCATTCAAATATTTTTGAATGGAAGAAAGCATAAAGAGAAATACACCAAAATGTTGACTATGGTACCTTAGACAGACTATGAGTAGCTTTAATTTTCATTTGAATGATGTGTGTGTGTGTGTGTGTGTGTGTGTGTGTGTGTGTGTGTGTGTGTGTAGCAGGAAATGTTTTATGCAACATTCTATTTGGATTCTATATCTAAATAAGGAAAGAGTTCTTCGTGTGTTTCAGAGTCCAGTGCACGTGGGTGGAGAAGGCAGCAGAGTGGGACTGGAGAAAGGTGAACTGAAAACCCCCACCCAGGGATAATCATTTCCAGCTCTGTGTGAGTTAAAAACCCTCATATTTATTACTTTTCCCCATCCTTCTGTTTCCTGGCCTTGGATCCAGTGTCATTTATGGAGAAAGAGGCTCATTCAAAGAGAGTAGAGAACGAGGAGACAGCATCTTGTTCTGTGACTGTCCTGACAGGTATAGTGCATGCATCAGAGAAACAGAATTGAATGAGTCTACACTAGAGCAGGGAACATTCTCTGTGTTGTAAGGTGGAAAGAGTTGCTCTGGTAAGATTGTCTGGTGAAGACAGAGAAGACCTACCCCTCATAGGCTTAGGGGCAGAGAGCTGAGAGTAGGGACTGTCCTAATGTTTACTGCTCTGAGAATAAGAGGCTTATATGCTTGTCGCCAGACTTTGACCTGCAACTACTCCAGTCACAGGGATTCAGTCGCCCTGAAAGTACGTTACAAGGAGAAAGGGAAAGAACCTTCTCTGGAGAAACTGTTTCCAGGTGAATGTTTTATATGTACAATTATCCTTGGTATGTGCAGGAGACTGGCTCTCGAACCCACTGCAGAGAACAAAATCTTGGATGCTGCAGTCTCTCATCTGAAATGCTGTACTGCAGGCATCTAAATCTATGCATCCTTTTACCCATTTAAAAACTATCTCCAGACTATTTGTAACACCTATACAAACTAAATGGTATCTATATAGTACTATAAGGTTTTGCTTAGGGACTAATAAGATAAATCTGTATGTTTACGATATACATGGTTTTTATTCTCCCAATGTCTTCCATCCTCTATTGACTGAGACACTGGGTAGGGCCCCATAGAAGCAGAGGCAAGAGCATCCTGACACCTCTTATGAAGAAAATCAGCTTAGCTAACAGCAACAGCCAACAAGCTCTATGCATGCAAACACAGTCTCTGCCACCTTTTAGTTCCCCACCATTAACTATGAATCAAGCACCACCAAATGCTTAAGGTATGTCCACAACATTAAAAGGCCAGAGAAAATTTAAATAGAGAGGAATTAAGTTAATACACAGAGCCCTAGGTAAATACTCCGTAATAATTTCCAAGAGGTAAGACAGCATAGTGCGGCCCTTAAGAGTTCCATGCGCACTCGCTCATATAAAAGACGTGGAACCACAGACTGTGGTAAGGGTTGTAAGCACCGTTATGGTTTAAATGGGAAATGTCCCCTGATAAGCTCATATTTTGAATGCTGTGTCCCTGTCTCATTTTGCAATTCTGGAAAGTTATAGAAACTGTAGGAGGCAGAGCCCTGCTTAGAGGAAGTAGGGATGGTCTCGGGGGCTGTGATGATTAATCTTGATTGCCAACTTGATGGGACTTAAAACTGCCTTGGAAACAGACTTTTGGGGATGTCCTTGAGGAAGTTCCTAGATTAGGCTAAAGGGGGTGGGAAGCTCCGCCCTAAGGGACTGAAAAGAGGAGGGCGCTGGGCCCCAGCAGCCAGCAACTGCTGCTTCTCCGGTGGGAATGCAATGTTGCCAGCACTTCTGTGACATGATGGGCTGCACCCTTGAACCATGACCAAAAATAAGCCATCCCTTCCTTAAGTTGCTTTGTCTCAGCAATGTGTCAAGTGACTAATGAGGCAGTTTATTTTCTCTGACAATCTCTTGTCATGCTCTCTGAATCATGACCTTCCACAGTGTGATACATGCTTTTCCATCATGCCATCACTGCCATGATTAAGCCCTTTGAAACCATGAACCAAAATAAATCATTATTCCTTTAAGTCGTCTATGTCAGGAGATTTGGTCACCACAGCAAAAGAGGCTAATATTAGTACTAAGTGATTTGTATTTGTGTTTTGATGAAAACAGAATATCTGTCTCTGTCTCTGTTTTTTTACTCTCTCCCCTCCCTCCCTCCTTCTACACATGTGTGCACACACACACACACACACACACACACACACACACGCATATGCATGCAGCCACAAAGCAAACCTTGGTATCAGAATGTTTATACCAGTCTTGTGACTCCCCACACATTCTGTGGTGCTTTAGAAGGACTCAGTCTTTAAGGTCAATTGTGATCATCAAGCAAACTGCCCAGCAGGCAGAGTCTAGAAGAATCCAGGATAGGCTTGCAAAGATTTCTGTCTGGACAGAGTGGGTGTTCTCACAAACACCATGCTTTGGCCTTCAGTGTGTGTAGGGATACGCACGCAGTACTTCCACAGGGCAAGCTTGGGTAAGACTCAAGAGTCCATAGTGGTTACTGTTGGCTGTCCTGGCACTGTCTGCCTGTGTGTTGTAGTGTAAACTTGCCTTCTAAAAGATGTTGGCAATTATAAATAGGGCTGCTATGAACATAGTGGAGCATGTATCCTTATCACATGGTGGGGAATCCTCTGGGTATATGCCCAGGAGTGGTATGGCAGGGTCCTCCAGAAGTGTCGTGCCCAGTTTTCTGAGGAACCACCAGACTGATTTCCAGAGTGGTTGTACCAGCTTGCAATCCCACCAGCAGTGGAGTAGTGTTCCTCTTTCTCCACATCCT
>BDUI01004737.1:70728-82471 GCA_002335545.1 Apodemus speciosus
GAAAGCCCCGCCTACTCCAACAAGGCCACACCTCCTAATAGTGCCATTCCTTAGAGCTGAGAGAAGCCATTTTCTTTCAAATCCCCACACAAGCAAATGTGACTCGGTCCATCTCTTTCTGTCCTATATTGTGGATGTGATATGACAGTCTGTTTTAAGTTTCTGCCACTGTGACTTCTCTGCTATGATGGACTGTGACCTAGAATTTTTGAGCCGAAATAAACTTTTTTCTCCCCAAATGGCTTTTTGTCAGGGTATTTTATCACAGTAACAGAAGTGAAGCTAGAATATKCTCCATATGCCAGTGAGAAAAATGTATATTCTGCCGTGACTGGGCAAAATGTTCTGGGAATGTCTGTCAAGTCCGTATGTTCCGTAGTACAGCTTTACTCTCCTGTCTTTTCACTAACATTTTGTCTAGACAATCTGTCCATTGACGAGAGTGGATGTTGAAACCCCCAACTAGTATTCTGTAGAAATACATCTCTCCCCTATGTTGTAGCAATGTCTGGCTTATGTAATTGGGCACTCCAGAATTGGGTTCACGTGTGCTTAGAGTGGTTATAGTCGGTTGTTGAATTGGTCTCTTAATCATTATGTAGTGACTTTGTCTCTTTTTCTAGCCTTTGCTTAGGTTTCAGTAAAGCTAGTACTGCTCATCGTTGCTSTCTATCTGCATTGACAATCTTTGTTCAGTCCCTGCACTTTCAATGTTTGTGTGTGTGCGTATGTATGTGCTTGTGCATAGGTGTTTGTGTGTCTGTCTGTCCATGTTTGTGATGTGAGTTTCAGCTTTTCTTTCACTGGATATATTTTATCAATTTACCTTTCTCCTTGTGGAATACACAGAATTTAAGTATTTACTTTCTTAGTGGTGTCTTACAAGTCTAAGATAACTTTAAAAAAAAAATCTGACAGGTTTATACCCAAGCCTAGACTTACAGTTAGGAAATTCATCCACTGTGCAGTCTGCTGTGTCGGTTGCCGGTTGTGCTTTGACTTTCGGAGTTTCTTAGTTTCACCATTTCTGGCTCTTCATTTGTATCTAACTCTTTGTGGAATTTCTCATTCAGATTGTATTAATCAAGGTTTTCCAGAAGCACAGAACCACTGATTACAAAAGAGACTGGTTATCACAGTTGGAAGCTGTATTGTCTGATTATGGCTACATGTAGGAGAGGCAGAGAAACCAGGGGCCATTCAGTGTAAGAACCTGGAATCTGCAGGATGAAGAGAACCAATGATAAGTCTAAGGGGAAACTGAGTCACTAGTGTGAGTCTGTGAGGGAAGACTGTTGAACTCTGATGCCCACAGGCTATACTGGACCCACTTGCTCAAGAAGAACTCATCTTTCTCTTCCACTTTCATGCCATCTGGGTGATCAGCTTATCAGATAGTGGTGCTGACATGCAAGCCATCAAGGAGACATCAGCTACTTTCCCAGATGACAGTCCTCTAGGCAATGTGCTCAAGGACATTCTGTATTAATGACCCTCTCAAAGATCTAGTCAAGTTGACAATTATAACTAGGCAATTCTCTTCTGTATATCTTACATCTTATTAAATTTTGTCAAAACCATTATTTTGAATCTTTTTAGGCATTTCATTAGTTTTCTTCTATTTGTGATTATTGGTAGAGAATAATTGTATTCCTATGCAGGTAACGTAACACCGTGTGCTTCTAGTATCTCTTCGTTGATATCTGTACATCTAGCAGACACAATGCCTCTACTAATTTCACAAAATAACTTTTGTAATGATGTTTCTTATATGTTGGTAGGCTATCTGGGCTTTGGTTTTCGTTGGGTTCAGTCGTATATCTCCATCTAGCATCTAAAGCTGTAGTTGATGACTTTGAGTGGAGGATCTATGAAGAGAGAGGCAGCAAATCCACCAATGTGCAAGCCAAGTGGGACTCAGGGGTACAACACACCATGTAGGAGCAGGTAGATTACCTAGCATGTCTAGAGCTGCACAGGTGACTCGTAGGCCCCCATGAGCTATATTAACTCACAGAAAGCTGTCCAACTGAGACCCAGAGCTGACGATGGGTGGGTAGGGCTACCCAGATGCTTCCTGGGGGCTTTGGTAGACCAAGTCTCTCAGTATAGGCTGTTAAACTCCTTATGGTGGCAATCAAATGATAAGTGAGAGCACCTAGGTGCTTCCCTGGGAACTTGGAGAGCTGAAGTGCTCTGGAAAGATTTCTTAGCTGCCTTACAAAGCCAAGGACGGGTGATGGGCCCCRCCCTTTTGCTTCCTAGGGGCCTCTGATAGGTCAAATTACTAATCATGAACAGCCTGACTGCCTCTTGAAGCAGGGAGTAAGTACATGGGTAGTGTCACCATCTGGTTCCCAGAACTCCTAGGGATAAGTCACCTGCTATCTCACGGAACCCCTGCCAGGAAGAGTCATCCTAGGACAGTATTGGGAGGTGGGACTTCAGCTAGTAGRTACAAGATGGCCTGGGCTCCTTCATCATTTTTCATAACTCTCCAAAGCAACCTGAGGGAAAACTGTGAGAGTCTCAGGCTTTGCCAAGAGTAGCTTCCAACACACCCTCTCTCTGATGCGCAAAGTCATTCTTGGTTCAGTGTTGATATCAGCTAGAAAGACGAGACAGTTTATTCTCCATATGTAATCCCCTTGTGTACACGGCCATCATGGGTGTCTGTGCTATGCATCTCCACGATGTCTCCACAATGCTCCAGCACTAAGGTCTGAACACTCAAGTCAAGAAGTAGTTGTTTTGTTTCCGTTTGGGTCTTCTTTTGCTGAGAAGGGCATCAGGCACTCTAATGAGATGTCTGCAATCAGCTTTCAAAGACAAAGAGAGAAGCCTGAAAATGGCAAGCAGCAGGGCATACACAAGGCACCCTCCTCTATACGGTCAGCAGCAAACTTTTCACCAGAAAATGTGGAGATGGCAGACAATAGGCCGATACCTTCACAGTATAAAAAAGAAGAGAACTGTCAGCCAAGAACACGATGTCTGCCAAAACCATTCCTCAAAAGTGGAGGAGAATCTAAGGCATTGCAAGATAAACAAACGTTGGGGGAAATTATTACCATTAGACCTGCCGCGCAAGAAATTACAGACAGTGATGCCCTGCATGAGACAGTGAACAGACTCCAGACAGTAACCTGAAGTTGTATACATAAGTACAGCATAAAAACTTTAATTAATGCAAATATAAGGGCAATAATAAAGGCATGTATCAGTGAAATAAGTTTATTATACCTTTTTTGTCTATATGATTTAGGAAATAGTTATAATTCTCTAAAACCAATCATTAGCCTAACAAGTAACATCACTCTGACTTTAGAATCCACATTTGGTTTTCTACATAATTTTAAAAGAGATTAAGACACTTAAAAGAAATGATTCATCTGTGTTTTGAGGCACACACATATAAAGATGTAATTTAATAATGCCAACAACTGGAGGGGACAGGGTCGGCGCTATAAAGTAGGACAGTATTTCTATGTCATTGAAATTAGACTGCTGTGCATTGAAATTAGAGTTATGTAACTTGGGGATGTTAAATGTAATCCCCATGGTAACTGCAAAGAAAATAGCTGAAGAGACACACAAAGGGAAATGAGGAAGAGTTTAAACAGTTCACTATATAAATCAACTRAACACCAAAGGCGATAGTAATGTCTAAATAAGGGATTAAAAGCCAGGGCTTTGACAGATAGAAAACACACAGTAAAAGTGACAGAAGCAAGCCTTGTCTTATCAGTAATTACTTTAAATGCAAATGGATTAAAGTGTTCAATCAAAAGACAGAGATTAACTGGCTAGTTTTAAAAACTAATCCAACTATATGCCATCTACAAGAGATTCATTTTAGACCCAAAGAAACAAATAGTTTGAAACTAAAAAGATGGAGAACTATTTCCTGTAAGTTGCAACTGAAAGAAAGCAAGGCTAAAGAAAGGAGTGTCAGCCAAAATAAACATTAAAACTGATTGCAAGAGACAAAGGATATTTTACATTAATTAAAAAGTATAACAATTATAACTACTTATAAACATAATTGTCTCTTTGATGATCTACATCAGAATACATGAAAAAAAAGCGGTAAGATTTGAAAAAGGAAATAGGCAGTTGCATATTTTAGTTGGAGACTTCAAACTCTCACCCCTAGGTGCAGATAGACTAAGATAAGTAAAGAATTTATCACAATGGGGCTAACTTGATTGAGCAGACAGAGACAATATTCCCTCTGGTCACAATGGGATAGTTAACAGTCATTAACGGAATAAAACTGGAAAATTTACAAATTATAAAAAAAAAATCAAATACTCTTAGCAAACGAATGAAACAAAATCACAAGGGAAATTGGAAACTATTCCAAGGCAATTGAAAATGGAAAAACAATATATCAAATTTATGGGAAACAGTGGGAACCATGCTAAGAAAGAAAATTATAGTTATAAACACTCCCATTAGAAAATTAGAAAGGTTCCAAATCAAAAAATTAA
This sequence comes from Apodemus speciosus, assembly GCA_002335545.1. NCBI lineage: Eukaryota > Metazoa > Chordata > Mammalia > Rodentia > Muridae > Apodemus > Apodemus speciosus. Next base: position 75,222 of record BDUI01004737.1, read on the forward strand.
CTTTAYGACACAAAGAATTTTTTTAATTGCATTTATTTTACTTTTTGTGTACAAATGTTTTGTCTGCACATGTGTGTGTGCACCACATGCGTGCACAGTATCCTCTGAGTCAGGAGAGGGTGCTGCATCCCTGGAATAGGAGCTACAGATAGATATGAGCCACAAATGAGGCTGGGACTTGAACCCAGGTCCTCTCCAAGAACAAGAAGTGCCCTTAACCACTTAGCTATTTCATAGCCCAAAATAAGAAAATTTTAAAAGAACAAACTAAATCAAAATTCAGCAATAAGATAAAATGATGAATATCAAATCATATATAAAGAATTGTTTCAAAGTTGAGAAAAAATCTATTTCTGCTGAAAAKATTAGCCTTAGTAAAGGGATATTTTTTATTTAATGCATATATCTTCAGTTTTAAAGCTTGAGAAGAGATAGAGTAGTGATACGTGTGTATTATAAATTCATTTAAAATAACTAAGCTATGCATTTACAATGATTAAAATGATGGATTTTATGTTATGTGCATTGTAGCACAATAAAAATATTTAAAATGAAAGAAAATTATTTCTAATGGCTGCAGGTGGATCTATTTCACAGACTTATTCGTCATATGGCTGCTTCTCCACATATAATGAATAGAAAGTCATTTTGTTAGAATGCAAATCGTGCATCCAGTAAGTTTGGAGGGGAGATCAATATTCCCTGTTTCTAATAACTTTCAAGGTGAAGTTAGTCTTGTTGGTCCTGGCTCATGGCCCATATTCTTGAATAACAAGGTCTTATAAAATTTATGAAGCTAAAGCAGATAGCATCTTAGATTCAAGCCATACAGTGCCAAATAGGTAGCTGGCAGTTGCCTCAAAATTAAATGGGTTGCAGTAAAACTTGAAATGTGTTCTTTCTGAATGCTGAATGTGACAAGTTCTGAGATCAGTGGGTCTCAAGTTACCTGCTATCTACGCCTGCATTACAGAATTATTTGCTTAAAACATTATCAAGTATTTATTTTGCTCATGAACCTGAAATTTGGGCAACACTTTACAGGGCTACCCCGTCTCTCTTCYACATGGCACCAGTTTGGCACTGGGGGCCAAGATAGCAGCTTTAAAAATGATTTGTTCTCGTTTCTGAGTCTTAGCTATGAGATCAGCCAGGGCTCTGGGGTCACAACTTCACGTCATCTCCACGTAGCCTTCCAAAGTCGCTCGAGCTTTCTCGTGTCATAGTGGTTGAGTTCCAAAAGCATGCATCTCCAGAACACAAATTAGAAATACGTGATGCTTTTATGACCTAGTCTTGGACATCACATAACATCACACTAGAACTTGATAAGATTATAGAGCCCTGCCTCTTTAAGAGAGGACTGGATTTTCCAGGTAATGGCAGGATGGTAAAGTCTGGAAGAACATGATAGATGAGGTCATCTTTGGAAAATATAGTTTGCCATACCTGTCAACCACAAATCAATTCAGATTTAAAAAAAAAACAAAAAACAAAAACAAAAAAAAAACTTGGGATCTGGAGAGATGGCTCAGAAGATAAAAGCTTGTATTTCTCTGGCAAAGATCCCTAGTTCAGTTCCCAGCACTTGTACTGGGAACTTCTCAACTACCTGGAACTCTACCTCCAGGAGAATCTGATGCCTCTGGACTCCAGTGGCACCTGTACTCACATGCACTAGAAAAGAAAAATATTGTTAAAATATACAAGATGTTCGATTCCTGAGATTTCTCAGTAGGTAGTGTACTTAATTAACAAGAATGACGGCCTAAGTTGTATCCCTGGAACCCCTGTAAAGGTGGGAGGAGAGAGTGGACCCCACGGTGCTAACCTCTGACCTCTACAATGCTCCATGGCACAGAGAGAGAGAGAGAGAGAGAGAGAGAGAGAGAGAGAGAGACAGAGACAGAGACAGAGACAGAGACAGAGACAGAGAGACAGAGAGACAGAGACAGAGACAGAGACAGAGAGACAGAGAGACAGAGAGACAGAGAGAGACAGAGAGGGAGAGACAGAGAGACAGAGAGAGACAGAGAGGGAGAGACAGAGAGACAGAGAAAGAAAGAAGGGAAAAGATAAAATTTTCTCTAATTCCAACTTATTTTCATTCCCATTTCTGTGTGTTTTAAGGAAGAAGAAAACCTTAAAAACAGAGTAGAAAGTAAGGGAACRTTAGAAGGGTCTTGTATTATCTCGTGGAAGTGAGGTCAAACAGGCAGAGGCATCAGACAGGTGAGAYTGAAGTGCATAGGGATCTAGTCAGTACTCTAAGGACAAATGCCATCGGTTCGTTTGCCTCTGCGCCCGCTCTTTCCTGCTCTACTTAAGGGTGAGGGGATAGGAAACAACTTGACAGAGAAGACTCCGCAGAAAAGAAGCCACACCGACACTCACTACTGGGCAGTGATAAGTACGCTGAATGAGATGAGCTAGTTTCCTTCCAAGAACTGGAAATATATGACAATGACAATAACAGTGAATCCCTATAGGAGGCCTGGGATTTTCCTAGACCGTTCTCATCTGTCTCCAGGCCTCATCATAGAAGACAGGGGAGCTAAACTTGAGAGAAAGTAATTATACCGCCTACATCACTGCCGACGCTGGCCAATTTGTCTTCTTAAAACTTCTGAAGCCAGGCATGGTAGCACATGCCCGTGTAGTCCCAGCATGTGGGGGGCATAGGTCAAGCACTTCCTTCTCAGACGGTGTCTCAAAAGAGCAAAGCAAACCAAATCAAACAATACAGGGACAGGTAGGAGCTTGGCGTGATTTCATTGCAAAGCAGGTTTTCCATCAGACCAGGCCTCTGATCTTTCCCTTAAAGTCACTGTGAGGATCAAATCAAGTTCACACTGAGATGTGTCCCTTATAACGAACTATAGGTACATGAGGCCCTGTGTTCACGTAGGACCCTCACGCTGTCTCCTGACCCGATTCAATTGGTCTCTATACTATCCTRGTGAGTGTACGTTTTGTGGAGATTTAAAAACCATAGGCAGCCATGTTGGACTCAGTGGTTGGTGCTCAGGGCAGTTCTTGCTGAACAGGGAGCCTGAAGCAGCATTGCAAAGACCCAAAGAGTCTCTCATCGGGAGACTTGTCCTATTTCCTTCCCGACAGCACCACTGGACGTGTCCGTTTATCAGAAGCATCCTGTACCCTTACTCTCATCTTCCAGAGTTAAAGATATCGCGCCCATTGGCTGCTTTGTGAGAATGTCACAGTCACGCTACCTTGAAGGCTTCCTGGAAGAAGGACAAGAGAAAAGAGCTTAATTTCCCCTGATTTTTTCCCTGGATGTGTCTGTTCTGTGGGTGTTCTGGAGTTCTTCCCAGGAGGCAGATCTCAAAATCCCCAATGCCAATCTTGAATAAGAGTTCTGTTTATTTAAAAAAAAAAAAAAAAGCGCTACTCAATGCAGTGATATGAATGAGAGGTGCCAGGTTGGTTAAGGCAGGCGATGGCTCGTCTTCACCTCCACGGGAGGAAAGGGCCCCCTTATTTGCTTCCTTACACTTGTAAGTCCCACGCCAAGCCCTCTCATTCCCCAAAGACTCAGCATAGCTATTGAGAGACAGCTGACTGGAGATTGAGCTGCCTGCCTTGAAGCACAACCTTGGGCACATCCGGTAACTCCCCGTCCTGCTGCATCTATACAGAAATAGAATGAGAATRTTTATCCCTCTTTATTTTCCTTTCAACTTCACCAAGGAAAGTCTTTATAAAAATGCTAAGAAGATTCCTTCCCAGTGAGGCTATTTTGTGCTCTCAACGGGGATCTCAAAATGAGACCCTTCCCCTCCACGCTCGTATGCCATCAGGGCACCACTAGCATTAGGCAAAATGTGTGCRAATGTTTAAGAAAATAAGCACAGGTGGCTTAGTGACCTTTGGTGAAGGGCAAGCATTGAGATGGGGTTTCTCTAGCCTTGACTGGCTTGGAAATCATATGTAGCCAAAACTGGCTCCAAACTCAAATCCTCCTACCTCAGCTTCCTAACAGCTAATATTACAAATGTGAGTCACAATATCTGACTTAGTGTTCTTGCTGTTGTGACAGAATACCAAAAATAATAAGGGAGGAAAAAAAAGAACTCATTTGGGCTCACAGTTCTTAGAAGACGGTTCATCCTTTTGGGGAAGTCTGATGGTGGAAGTTGCCACGGGTGAGAGCAGCAGGAACCTGAATCACATGGGATATCCTGTCAGCAGTCGGGAAACATAGAGGATGCTGGGAAGAATCAGAGATAAGCAATAGCTCCTAATTCCTGTCCTCACTAACCTTCTTCAAACAAGATCCTACATCTAAAAGCATAATTTCCCAAAACATCGCCCCCCATCTGGGGCCAGTGTTGAAATTCAGGAGTCTATGGAGGATACTTCACATCCAAACCATAAAAGCAGGATACTGGAAGGCAAGCCTGTAATGACAAAAATGAACAGTATGAGACTCTAAATCCTTTAAATGTATCTGCTTCATTCTGCTTACACACTACTCGGTTAAACCCTGGTTCTGCACATCAGACAAACCAAGTTTTGTCAGCAACTGGCTTCTTAGTCCTTGAGAGAAGAGGAAACTGAAGCCCCCTCCTAAAGTTGAGAGTTAGAGTCTCAGAGCATCCTCCATCTAAACATGTTACCCCAGTAATATTATGAGCAACCTTGCACACAGCAGCTAGTTTTCTATGTCTATCATTTGTTTGCTATAACAACGATCACAAAATTCCACCAATTAGATGGTTTAAACAAGAGGAAATTATTTTTTACATATCGGAGGCTCGAGGTCCAAAGCAATACTCTTCCCAAGATTCTTTTCCTTGTCTTCCAGACACTTGTTATACCTGTGTCTCCTTCAGCCTCTGCTCTGCACTCTCCTGCCATCTCTTCCTCTTCTCACAAGGATGTCAGTCCTACTGGGGTAGGGTTTACACTGAAGATCTCGTCTTAGCTTAGTGTATAATTAGAAAACAATAACGTTCTAATGCATCCACACCCCAAGTTCGGGGCTCTCATACACGAATAGAGAAGGCACGAGTTAGCTCATCATAGAATCTGTAAAGGCAAGTGCCATGTGGAGTGATACAGACAAGAGCATCACTTAGACCATGCKTTCTTAATAAGTCACCATACAAGCATCATCTTGTCAATGTCATTATATCTGTTGCTTTTCTGTTGCTATGATAAACTACCATGACCAAAAGCTACTTATAGAGGAAAGAATTTATTTGGGCTGATGGGGTCAAACGTGTAAGAGTCCCTCGTAGCAGGGAGAAATGGGTAGGAAGCAGGCACAGCAGCAGAAAAGGGATGCTCAGGGGTTACATGTCAATCACAAGCAGGAAGTAGATCTAGCCACCAGGCTCCAGACACCAATTTTACAGACAGYTCTCAGCAAATAGTGTATGTGGTTGCCACGGGCAGAAAGCCCTAGTTAGTTCTAAGAATGCCACCAGTTACCCTTTCTGTCTTCATTAGGGTTATTATCACTGTGGTGAAACACCACAGCCAAAAGCAAGTTGGGGGGAAAGCGTTTATTTGGTTTACACTTCTATATTGTGGCCCATCGTTGAAAGAAGTCAGGACAGAAACTCAAGCAGGACAGGTTACTGGCTTGATCCCTCTGACTTGCTCAGCCTGTTCACCTGATCAATATAGAACCCAGGACCACCAGCCCAGGAATGGCCCTRCCCACAATAAGCCAGGTTATCAATCACTAATTAATAAAATGCCTTACAGGCTTGCCTATAGCCTGAATTTATGGCCAAATTTTCTTAATTAGTTAATTAATTAATTAAGGTTCTCTCCTCTCAGATGACTTTAGCTTGTTTCAAGTTGACACAGAACTATCCAGCACAGCAAGTGGAACAAGGCCATGCACTCTTCAAACCTGCCTCCAGTAACACAATTCCTCCATCGAGGTCACACCTGCTAAGCCTCCCTCAAGCCTTGGCCACCAGCTGGGGCCCAAGTATTCAAATGCCCAAGTCTATGGGCACATTTTCCCCCCAAATCATCCCAATCACTATTATGGCCATTTTAACTACTACTTTTCTGACATACCTCAGAAAACTAAATTTTCCACCTGCAGAAAAATTATACCCGTCGTAGTTAAGAGAATTAAAATGTCTAAATCCTGGGTCCATTTGTTAGCTTCCTACATCATGTTAATTTTTGGGTGCCTTGATTTGTCAGTCTGAAATAAAGAAGGAAAAAAAACCCAGCATCTACTATGTAAGATCGCTGAAAGGATTAAAAGAAGCAGTGAGATAAAATGACCAGCCAATAGTAAGTACATGCTCAATAAATATGGCTCCTGCCATTAATGGCGTTTAGATTCGCAGCGGCTCCATCTCTCTCAGCCAGTAGAGGTCTCCACCATATCCAATGGGGACTCTGAGTGATGATGATAGGCACTTGCAGCTTCCAACTTCAGTGGCAGAGAAACRAATGAACCATCACCGCCCCGCCTGCAGGTAGAAGACCTCAGAAACAAGAGAATAGGAAATATGTAGACTTCCGTGGCAAAGAGTTACCGGATCAGGTCCTGTGCYGATCGATGCCCACTGGCACTGACCTCTGTTGTAGCTCAATTAGCTTGTTAAGCTAGAGTTTAAAAAATAATGGTAAGAAAATAGAAAGAAAAAAAAAAAAAACATATGCCGTGGACAAGCAGAGAGGACGAATTGACAAGTGTTTGTAAACTTTTGTAGAAACAAGAAACCCTGCTAAATAAACATTTAATAGCACTGGTAATATCAGCCGGCTTCTTCTTCATCGGGAGGTACATTCCCGATTCTAGTGCAGTATATTCTCTTTAGCCTCCSTTTTCCCAGACAGGCACACACCTCCAAATTTAATTATTCTGTCAATTGTATTTTAAATGGTACTGATTTCCATTAACTGCCTGTGGTACCCATTTGTTGATCCGTTCCTTCTGAACCAATCGTCTTCCCACCCACAAAAAAAAAAAAAAAAAAAAAAAAAAAAAAAAAAAGCCGGAAAGGCAATTAAACTGAGGATGGTGAGAGTTATTCAAGAGAAATCAAAGCAAAAAGGTAAAGGAAGTGGTGGTAACACCGGGCTTTAAAAGGGCACTGAGAGGAAAATACACGCGTACTAAAAAGTACAGTACCGAAGCAGATAGAGCCTCGGAGGGAAGAGAGGAGAGAGCCCTGGAGAAATCCAGCTTGTGCCTCCTCCATCTCTCTCAGCACCAAGGACAGAGAGCCTCTGAGCTGCTAACCCAAACA
>BDUI01004737.1:101816-115379 GCA_002335545.1 Apodemus speciosus
AGGATTACCAGGATCCTTGTAGAAGCAGGGATCATTTATTAAGAAAGAAACCWCTTTCCAGGGAGGAGGCAGACCAGAGCTAGGAGGGTTCAAAGCTCYKTGGCCACACTTTATGAAAGACTGTACCAAGGACCGGGAGTTTTACAGATRATTTGCGTATGGAGGCTTCCTTAACATTTGTATAGCAAAAGCYTTTCCTCRACGGCTCTATCTTGTGTRCTGGMTTTGGGGTTGGTTTCCCRTCTTCCTCTCAGYCAGCTGATTTCTTTCATGTRTTAATTCATAGTCCTGTGTAAAGCCTTTCTGACCTCATATTCKGCCTCAACTGTGTAACTAGCTAGGAACATACAGAGGGCCCATAAATGGTATCATTATTAACAATTTCAGCTCTGGTGACATCAGCTTAATAAATCATTTTTAGGCTTTATATTCTAGGAAAATTGGATCCTGGAAGATCACAGATGTAAAAAGGAAATACATGTCATATTTATGCAGAATTTCTCGTTTTGAAGCAGATTAGAATATTTAATTTTTCAAGCGTCTTACAAGTTTTTGAAAATAGTATCAATAGCTACAAATAGACCTATTACCTGTGCACAAGCGCATCTCACAAACATGGAAGCCGTATTCAGCCAGATCAGTGAAATAAGTCATTAAAAAGATCTCAACCCAAAGTAAAACTTAAATGAACGTCAATTCTGTCAAAAATCTGACACAATGAATGGGACCACAAAACATCAAATCTCCATTTTTCAATGTCCTTTTTGTAGAATTTACTACACGTAGAATATTCTAGGGATATCCAGTTGRTTCAGATACAAAGGACTAGAAATTTTTGTAGAGAACCATTCTTATATTACTAACCTAGTAACACATGGTTTCTCATCATATTCTTGAAGAGCCTCTAACAACTGTGAAAAACTTTGTATAATTCATCTAGATGACTGTGTATTAATAAAATTCTTAGCTTTTTATTAGCTGATGATATTTCAGAAATCAGAAAGCAYGTGTGTGCCATCTGCATTCTTTAAATCTTATGGTTTTACTCTAAGATATTTGGCTTGGAATGAGRAAAAGGAAAACCAAATAAAATTGGGCCTTTTCTGGTGCTGCAGCRTGAACCATGAACCCCCACCCCCACCCCTAATCCTAGATAAGAACCTACCACGGTGCTATATCCCCAGCCCAATGTGAGATGTTTGGAGTTTAAGAAGTCTGATAATGTCTCAAACCCTTAGTTGTGAAGTACTTTAGGGTGTTAGTTCTTGTCTAAAGTTCATGTGGGGTTTTCTTTGTAAATGTTGGTTATCYAGCTAATATGTGTGTGCATTCATATCTACATTCCAGACACACCATGGACRCCATTTGTAGCACAAGCAATGGTATAACGCAATGTAATTGGGTTGTAAACAGTCTAAGATGTTTTTGGCCCCAAATCATTTTGCTGAATGCTCTTTAAAAATTGGGAGATTTTTTTTGTCATACACAAAATTATGTGTGTTTGTATGCAGACATATCTGAAAACATAAATAGGATAAAACTTCTANTTACAGAAACTTTGTAATTTTATGAGGTCCCATTTGTCATTCTTGATCTTAGAGCATAAGCTATTGGTGTTCTGGTCAGGAAATTTTCCCCTGCGCCCATGTACTCAAGGCTCTTTCCCAGTTTCTTTTCTATTAGTTTCAGTGTATCTGGTTTCATGTGGAGGTCCTTGATCCACTTGGAATTGAGCTTAGTACAAGGGGATAAGAATGGATTGATTTGCATACTTCTGCATGCTGACCTTAAAGGAGGTGAACTTAAGAAAGTTCACCCTGCCCTTTAGAGGTTTAGAAGAAAACGCACAAACATAATGGGGGTGCGGGGGAGGAATGAAGGATATATGTAGGGATGTGGCTCAAATCTGTGCAGGACACTGGGAAAATCCAATGTAGTTAAGTGTGAGAAATGTTCTTGGTCCTCCTCCTCCTCCTTCTTGCTCTTTCTCTTTTTCTTTCTCTGTCTCTGTCTCTCTCTGTCTCTCTGACTCTGTCTCTGTCTCTGTTTCTCTCTCTGCCTCTCTGTCTTTCTCTCTCTCCTCTGTGTGTGTGTGTGTCTGTCTGTCTGTCTGTCTGTCTGTCTGTATATCTCCAAGACACTGTCTCAAACAACATTGGTTTCATCCCTACGACTGAGAAACCCAGAGCCAGGAGTCAATTAAACGTGAAGGGTGAAATCAGCAGACGGCTTGAGCCAGAGCTGGCTTACAACTTCTATGAAGCAACCAGCCTCCTAAGCATTGCCACCTGAGACACCCTGGGAATTGCCTCACACATCTCCCGTTCCYTCCCCACATCTGGATTCACTCTACAGCATCACTAAGGCCCTGGAGCTATGAGGCTTCCCAGGCCCAGGCTGTTGGATGAGAACACTGGCTACTGGGGAGAGCAGCCTCCTGGAACCTAAGCTCCCTCATCTGCACAGCAGAATTAAGGCTATCATGCTCTGCCTCCCTACTGGGACTGGCAAGAGCAGCAAGGATGAGGAGGAACATCATCTCAGAAACCATCACGCACACCCAAGTCATGTGTGTGTGTTTGTCTCAGGCCTCTGCTTCCACAAATGATAGAAAGTTCCTTCTAACTCCAAAGCTGTGTGTTCACAGATATCTCTTTAACACTTGGGCATCAGACACTGATAAAAGGCTGTTTTTCAAATATATATATAGCATTTTCTGACATGGAAAATGTAGTTAAAGGATGGGGTTCTACAGAATCACAGGGAATGTACCAGAACTATAGTGGGGAAAGCCGGAAGAGTGGAAGCAACATCTATAAAGATCATGAGAAAACACTTGATGGTGGAAAAGTAGAAAGTGTTTGTCCTTTTTGCTTGCTTGCTTGCTTGCTTAGGTTTGGTTCTTCTGAAGACAAAACTACTCCAGGTACAGGGGCCTTCTTTAGCTTAGATGGTAACTTAACTTACTAATAAATTAACTTAACAATACCCAGCATGTAATAAAGATACATGCTCCACTATGTTCATAGCAGCCCTATTTATAATAGCCAGAAGCTGTAAAGAACCCAAATGTCCCTCAACGGAGGAATGGATACAAAAAATGTGGTATATATGCACAATGGAGTAGTATTCAGCCATTAGAAACAATGAATTCATGAAAATAAATGGAGCTGGAGAGCATCATACTAAGTGAGGTAACCCAGTCTCAAAAGAATACCCATGGTATGTACTCACTGATAAGCAGATATTAGCCTAGAAGCTTGGAATACCCAAAACACAATCCACATACCAAATGATGTCCAAGAAGAAGGAAGGAGTGGCCCCTGATTCTGGAAAGGCTCAGTGCAGCAGTGTAGGGGAATACCAAGACAGGGAAATGGGAGGGTGTTGATTGGGGGACAGGGGGAGGGAAGAGGGCTTATGAGACTTTCCAGGAGGGGGGATCCAGGAAAGGGGAAATCATTTGAAATGTAAATAAAGAATATATCGAATAAAAAATAAATAAATAAATAAATAAACAAACTTAGTACTATTTTGGAAGCATTAGGTGGCGGCTGGGAGTAGGCAAGACTATTTTGCTTTTTATTCTTTTCTAGGGATTTTGGATTTTGGGCGGTTTTTTGGTTTTTTTCCCAAATGTGTTTATATGTTTATCAAGAGCTTAAAAATTAGCTATGATAAAAGGTCTTGAAGACAGTTCTAGCTTTCACTGCCCTATTCGTTGATTTTTCATTATCATGATGAAATGCCTGAGGTTGGAAAACTTTTAAAGACAAGAGGTGTGTTCAGGTCTCAGTTTTAGAAGCTAAAGGTTCAAGTAACATGCCACAGGCTCTGATGAGAGCCTCATGACTGGTAGCATCGTGATGTAGGAGAAAGAAAGAGACCACATGATGTAGAAGGAAGGCAGATAAGAGAGGCCAATCTTGCTGCCTTTAACTATGGTAGCAGGAACTCAGTACCTTGAATTCTTCAGAACTAGTAATAACCTAACTACCTCCCACTAGGCCTCAACTCTAGGGAATGAGGGAAGAGTGTCCCTCACCTTCCACACCATCACATTGGAGAACAAGCTCCCAACAGGTGAATTCTTGAGGGGCATACTAAAATTCCTCATCCAACTAATAGCACCCACTATGGCCCTTGTGAAGCCCTCAGGAAATTCAGAGATTTTGAGATTTCAGTCCAATAACCAGGCTCTGGTCTTATTATGAATGCCTTTCCTCGGAAGGTCAGTTGACAACTGTCATCYACCCTTGCCCGGGAGCCTTTTGAAGACCAGGAAACCAGAGCTTGGGTGTGGCTGCAGGAATGCCAAGCGCAGTGTGAATTCCCACCATTTGTCAATCAGAAGGGAAGCAAAACTAACCTATTAATATTATGTCACAGGAGGAGTTGCCGATTAGCTAATCTACCCATTAGTCAAAATTAGCTTAGCTGCTTAGCTCTTATTCCACTGACTCCCACCAACAGAAAGAAGAACCTAAATAGCAGAGCAAAGAAGCTTTTGTGGTAAGAAAAAAAGAAGAAATAGTTAATTTCTTGAACATTAGGCTCAAAGGAGCTTAAAAGGTGAGCCAGGCAGGAGACTGAGCATTACAATGTTCTGACTGTGTTTATTTTGTTTGCCCATTGTGCTGGCTAGTTTTGTGTCAACTTGACACAAGCTAAAGTCACCTGAGAGGAGGCATTAAGAAAATACCTCCCTAAGATGGGCTGCAGGCACAGTGTAAGGCATTTTCTTAATTAGGGATTGATGTGAGAGGGCCCAGCCCATTGTAGGTGAAACCACCCCTGAGCAAGGTGCTCTCCGGGTTCTATAAGAAAGCAGGCTGAGCAGCTATGGGGAGCAAGCCAGTGAGCAGCATCCCTCTAYGGCCTCTGCATCAGCTCCTACCTCCAGGCTCCTGCCTTGTTTGAGTTCCTCCCCTAACTTCCTTTGGTGATGAGCAGTGATRTGGAAGTGTAAGCCAAATAAGTCCCTTCCTTGTAAATCTGATTTTGATTGTGGTGTTTTAACACAGCATTAGTAATCCTAACTAGGCCGGAAAGACCCTCAAAGTGAGGACCCCCAYGCTCCAGCTCAGGAAAAGCGACACCCCAAATCACTCACAAAAAACAGTCTTGATGCAAACAGCAAGAGGATTTTTATTCCAAGTGCGCTGGGGCCCACAATTGTATACCATGCAGGGGTGGAGGACTGCAGACCCCGAGTGCAGAATCGGGACAGCTTTTATAGGGTTACAACAAAGCCTGCGCATCGCAAACCAATCATTCCTTAGCATAGAGAGCCCACGGGGTGTAGGCCAATCGATTTGTACCACTCCATAGTTTCTAGGCCAGTCATTTCAAATCATCCAAGCCCACACTCTGTGGACCAATCAGTTTCCTATAGTCTTGGAGGTTCGTATTTGCTTGGGCTCCTGGGTGGGGGTGACAGATTGTAGTTAAAATAGGATACAAGGGCTTTCCTTCTATGGCGCAAGCAGTTTACAGAAGCCAGATAAGCAGTTAGTCAGCTCATTTCCTGTTGTCTTACTAGGCCAGGATCACGTACTTAAGGGCCTATCTTACGCCCTTTCACCTAGTTCCATACAGAGAGCAGGCTCAAGAAATGTGACCTTTTACCTATTTACTGGCAGAGAGCAGGGTCTGGAATTTGAGGTATTTAGGGCTTCTTAGGAGTGAGATAGCATTCCTAAACTTCTGACTTCTTGGGGTCATTGGAGAGTTAGGCACTGAGGAGTTAGGCTATATTTCTCATTCTTTCAGGACATCAGTTTTATGATGCTTTCACAGCATCAGAATATCTCCATGCAAAAATCCATCCTTCCCTCCTCTTTGCTATTATCATAGACAGCATTCTACCCTGATTCAGTTTCATCTTGTACATCTCTAGATGTCCACAGTTAACAGTCCAAAATTAAGCAATCCATAATTTTCAAAGAACTTATAGCATATGGTTACAACTGTTCTATTATTTATTGTCATAAATTATATTCTGTCATGGATAGGTACGCATAGGGACAACAAGGTGTATATAGAGTTTGCTGACACCTGTGGTTTTAGACATCCACTGGGAGTCTTGGAATTGATTCCCTGTGGACATTACACCTAACTCCCTCTCATAATCAGGTTATCTCATGGGCCTTGGAATGGACCATGCCAGGGATCCAGAACTTTGGTGCCTCTTCTGGTGTCCTTGGGTGAGGGGTAAGCATCTAAATCAATTACCACAAGATGTCCTCAAGAAGGAGGGAACACCTAAAAGAGAGAGGATACAAAATAAATAAACAAATAGGTAGGTGGGTGAGTGGGTAGGTGGGTGAGTGGATTGCAGGAGGGAGGGAGGGATGGATGGATGGATGGATGGATGGATGGATAGATAGATAGATAGATAGATAGATAGAGCAAGTAGTCAAAAGAATTATAACAGACACACTTTCTCTTGATTCTAGAAATCTCTGAGCATCTTTTATAAAATGAAGTTGATAGTGTCCTGCTCAGAGTTGGAGNTGGAAGTGTAAGCCAAATAAGTCCCTTCCTTGTAAATCTGATTTTGATTGTGGTGTTTTAACACAGCATTAGTAATCCTAACTAGGCCGGAAAGACCCTCAAAGTGAGGACCCCCATGCTSCAGCTCAGGAAAAGCGACACCCCAAATCACTCACAAAAAACAGTCTTGATGCAAACAGCAAGAGGATTTTTATTCCAAGTGCGCTGGGGCCCACAATTGTATACCATGCAGGGGTGGAGGACTGCAGACCCCGAGTGCAGAATCGGGACAGCTTTTATAGGGTTACAACAAAGCCTGCGCATCGCAAACCAATCATTCCTTAGCATAGAGAGCCCACGGGGTGTAGGCCAATCGATTTGTACCACTCCATAGTTTCTAGGCCAGTCATTTCAAATCATCCAAGCCCACACTCTGTGGACCAATCAGTTTCCTATAGTCTTGGAGGTTCGTATTTGCTTGGGCTCCTGGGTGGGGGTGACAGATTGTAGTTAAAATAGGATACAAGGGCTTTCCTTCTATGGCGCAAGCAGTTTACAGAAGCCAGATAAGCAGTTAGTCAGCTCATTTCCTGTTGTCTTACTAGGCCAGGATCACGTACTTAAGGGCCTATCTTACGCCCTTTCACCTAGTTCCATACAGAGAGCAGGCTCAAGAAATGTGACCTTTTACCTATTTACTGGCAGAGAGCAGGGTCTGGAATTTGAGGTATTTAGGGCTTCTTAGGAGTGAGATAGCATTCCTAAACTTCTGACTTCTTGGGGTCATTGGAGAGTTAGGCACTGAGGAGTTAGGCTATATTTCTCATTCTTTCAGGACATCAGTTTTATGATGCTTTCACAGCATCAGAATATCTCCATGCAAAAATCCATCCTTCCCTCCTCTTTGCTATTATCATAGACAGCATTCTACCCTGATTCAGTTTCATCTTGTACATCTCTAGATGTCCACAGTTAACAGTCCAAAATTAAGCAATCCATAATTTTCAAAGAACTTATAGCATATGGTTACAACTGTTCTATTATTTATTGTCATAAATTATATTCTGTCATGGATAGGTACGCATAGGGACAACAAGGTGTATATAGAGTTTGCTGACACCTGTGGTTTTAGACATCCACTGGGAGTCTTGGAATTGATTCCCTGTGGACATTACACCTAACTCCCTCTCATAATCAGGTTATCTCATGGGCCTTGGAATGGACCATGCCAGGGATCCAGAACTTTGGTGCCTCTTCTGGTGTCCTTGGGTGAGGGGTAAGCATCTAAATCAATTACCACAAGATGTCCTCAAGAAGGAGGGAACACCTAAAAGAGAGAGGATACAAAATAAATAAACAAATAGGTAGGTGGGTGAGTGGGTAGGTGGGTGAGTGGATTGCAGGAGGGAGGGAGGGATGGATGGATGGATGGATGGATGGATGGATAGATAGATAGATAGATAGATAGATAGAGCAAGTAGTCAAAAGAATTATAACAGACACACTTTCTCTTGATTCTAGAAATCTCTGAGCATCTTTTATAAAATGAAGTTGATAGTGTCCTGCTCAGAGTTGGAGAAACATTTGATGAGAGTGTGCTTGTGGTCCAAGATACCAGAGGCCTTTAATGAGCTTTTGCCTTTTCCTTCTCAGAAAACTTCCAGTAAATATATACATACATACATACATACATACATACATACATACATACATGTGTGTATGTATGTATGTATCTTAAAAGTTCACATCCCAGCCCATGGCTCAGGAAGTCACAGGTTCTATGTGAGAAACTACTACTGTTGTCTTGCTMAATGAACACATCCATCATCAAGCTACCTTCTAAATAGTTATGTTTATAGCCTCAGATTAGTTCTGCCCTCAACCTTGTCCATAGYCTTCTCTCTGAAGTGGCCAACAGTTAATGTAGAAACCATAGCTAATCAAAATACTGCAAAGAAGTGTCTATTGAGTGCTCAGCCCTGAGTGGAAACAGCGAGTAGGAGCAGGTAGAGAGACCGGGGAGACGTGCTGTGGAATGTTGTCTTCTGGGCATTACATGGACATTGCAGTCATGAATTCAYAGAAGCTATGGTTGGTTTCCTGCATAGGACCCAACCAACAGTATCAGTCAACATCCCAACAGGCAGGACTGATTGTMCTAGTGATAGGACACTAGGCAGCAATGGAGGAGGAGGAAGAGGAGGAGGAAGAGGAGAGATGGAGATGGGAGGTGGTCCTGGGAGGATACGGAAGGCTAAGTTAAGAATGAATATGATCAAAATACAGTGTTTACATATATAAAGTTGTAAAGGGAAAACATTCTTTTTCTCTCACACAGGATCTCACTGTGTAGCTCNAGAAAATTCTTATCAAAATCTCTGTAGTCAATAAAAAAAATCCTGAAACTTAACAAAACTTTCATCTTGTGATTTAATGAATGCAATTTTGTATAAACACAAACTGTACTTTAAATATTTTTACTGTCCCTCTGAAGAACTTACTTTAGAAGACCAGATGTCTCTTTTTCCCTTTTATTGAAAATAGATTTTGTCCCCTCACATACTATATCCTGATTACTGTTTTCCTCCCTCTTCTCCTCCCAGTTTCTCCYGCCTTTCTTACCATCCAGATCCACACCCTCTCTGTCTCTCATTAGAAAATAAACAGGGATAATAATAAAATWTAAAAATATAAAACAAAAGCTAATACATCAGAACAGAACAAAACAAATGGAAAGAAAAGAGTCCAAGAAAAGGCACAAGAAACAGATATAGATGTAGAGATCTACACATTCACATGCTCAGGGATCCCATAAAAACACTGAGCCAGAAGCAATAATATATACTCAAGACCTGTAGGGGAAACACGAGTATCTATCCTCCATAATGATTTACACAATTACGCAATTAGGGATGGTGGGACTTTTAAAATGTAAACTGTTTATGTAGAATGCAGGTGGAAGTGTGTCCAATCTCCCATTTGTCTCTGGAACATCCCAGTCCCCTACCTCACTTCACCCGCATYGTTGGTCCCCAAACTCTTTTTGAGGAGYTAAAGGATGATATCTAATTCTCCTAACTACCATGCAAATGAGGAGCAATCCTTACCAAAGAGGGACCACAAACCCCTCTTCCTATTACATCTACTGGTTGGAGAGGAGGCTTTGGTGTCTCTGATGAAGGAGCTGGCTTGAATCCCTGTATCATAATGAGTTAAGTTTGAAACTGTCATAGCGGAGAAGACATTTTACTTCATTTTTAAAAAAATGCAAGACTCTGGGCTAGAAACAAACAAACAAAGAATTATGAGACCCAGTTTCAAAAACACAAACAAACAGGGATGCCTAAGGAAAGGAAGGCGTGGCTCAGTAGTACAGGACTTGCTTAGAGTGCCTGAGGACTTGTGCCCCCAAGATCACCAAAAATAAACGAAAAAGCCATGGTACGCACCTGTAACCCCAGCAGTAAGGAAGGCGACACAGGGAAGTCAGTCTGAGCTCCACAGTGAAATCCTGTCTCAGAAACTGATGTTTATGGAGCCCTGTTTGGGAGGGGGGACAAACATCTCTGAAGATAAATATTATGCCCCCCCAGACCAATCCTTCCAAACTTCCCAGGCTGTAAGAATCACTTGAGGGATTTATTATTTGGAGTGGGGCTTGTGAGTCATTTGTTTAACAAGAGCCTCGGGTGATTTGGAGTCTGCTGCTTACAATCAGTAAGTTTGGGAAATGCTGCCTTAGGCCATATGCTGGAAATCAATAGCCAACTCCGTACCTGAAGACACTACTGTCTTGCTTCTTCCCAACACGGGGAATTAGCTTTGTTCATTAGCAAGTGAGAGCAACACCTCCTGGCTGCCTATAATTCTGAAGTGAGTATTTCATCAGAATTTAGGTGGAAAAAAAAAAGTCTCTAAAGAGTCTTAAATCAATCAGAATTTTTTCAAAAAATCTGCTTTAATTTCTAAAATTACTTTGCCTTTTCTGATCTCTCAATGCTTTGCATTTATCTCTCTGTCAGCACATATCACAGTGCATCGTAGTTATTTTTTAAGGATCTCTGGTATAGGTCCTCAATTCCTCCACATCCATTCACACTTCACTCTCCCATCTTACACGGGCACTGTCATCAGAGACCCTGGGAACAGAGCCAGGTTTCATTCATTTTCAACACACCCACTGTCTTAGTTTGGGTTTCATTTCTGTGAAGAGACACCATGACCAAGGCAACTCCCAAAGGACACCATTTATTTGGAGCTGGTGTACAGTTTCAGAGGTCTAGTCCTTTATCATCATGGTGGGAGGTATGGCAGCCCTCAGGCAGGCAGACACGGTGCTGGAGGAGCTGAGAGTTCTCCATCTTGATTCACAGGCAGCAGAAAGAAACTGTCTTCTACAGGCAGCTGGGAGGCTCTGACTCCACACAGGACAGAACTTTAGCACTAGGGGATCTCAAAGGCCACCCCTACAGTGACATGCTTCCTCCAACAAGGCCACACCTACTCTAACAAGGCCAGACATCTCCCCATGCACCAAGCATTCAAACACCTGAGTCTATGGGGGACAAACATATTCAAACCGCTATGCCCACCCATGCCTTGTATCAAGTTTGTGCNAAAAGCCCACATCCCTTTCCTGAACGAACTGCTAAGCAATAAATTAATATTGAAGGGGCTCTCAAGAAGGCGAGCTGCAGCAGGGAGGAGTATGTCCTTCAGCAGCTCCTTCCACACAGTAGTCTCACCCCGCCCCCACTCAGACAACAGAGACTACGAGAGCCATGCAATGACTCTACCGAACCACAGCGTGTGGCTGTCATCCCACCCACTTTAGCAACCAATGAATGTCACAAATGGAACCGCCAYGGCAGGGATGCGCTGTCACCGGCAGACTGAAAGCTTTCTCTTTCATTTCTTCACCCTTCTTTTGTCTTTTGGAGAATACGATATCACCTAACTAGACCCTTGGTTTCTAGGTTACCCCCAAGTCTGGACATGATTGGTTTAAGGGCCAAGCCAGTCAATCACTTCAGACACYATCCAAAACTTTAGTCACTGGGAAGAAGCCACYGAGGGATKGCACGGGTAACCACCACCAGCCAGGGCATGCRAACAGTGTGACTAAGCTAGGTGCTTCCAAAAMGTTGCCTTGTGCCACTTGTGGGGTCCATCTTCAAGACAGTGTGACCTGGGTTGGTTTCCTGCACTACCTCTTTGGTACTGAGCGTTCRCTTGGCTTTCAATGGCCCTTTTAATCTGATCAAAACAGAAACTTGGGTCTTGGCTTCGGGTGAAATCCTGGCATTTTGGCCACTAACAAGCAGTGACCTTATAGGAGGATCCATGTCTTCTTTCTCTCCTCCCTCGTTGTATTTTCTTTGTTTGGATTTTCCACGGAGTTTCCTCTCTTAACATTAGATCTTTGGGTTTCCATGGCTCTATACCGATTTCCTCTAAGCCTTCTTCCTACTCTTCCTCGGGCCTCGGCCTCCTCCACACAACTCCTTCTTCCTTCATTTCTTTCTCTTTATTTCCTTGAACATGTCTGCCCTTGCTGGGAAGTGAAAACCCTGTCAGAGAGAGAAAGTTGAGTTTGTTTTGCTTAAACCAAGAGCATTCATGTCCACTTCGGATATGAAGCCAGACCGTGCCCCTGAGGACCCATGGGTCTCAGATACACAGTGAGATGCKCTTTCCTTACTCCTGGCAAGAACAGGAATGTTCATGGCAAGAAATAGAATATGACGCTGCGTATACAACTGCTCTGTCAGCAAAGTGCTCGGCGTGTGGTATATCTTACATGGAACCGCTGGGTGTGGTGACGCACGCCTGTCGCTCCAGCTCTTGGAAGAGCTGAAGCAGGAGGATGGAGAATTGAAGCTTAGCCCAGGCTAAGCAATGAATTCAAGTGAATCCTGAGCTATATATAATGAGCCTCTGCCTCAATAAACAGACAAACAATTAAATAAATGCTCAATTCCACCTCGCATTAAAGAAACGGATGGAGAGATGGCTCAGWRGTTAAGAGCACTCACTGGCTTCTCTTCCAGAGGTCCTGAGTTCAATTCCTAGCAATCACATGGTGGCTCACAACTATCTGTAATAGGCTCTGGTGCCCTTTTCTAGTGTGTCTGGAAACAGCTACAGTGTACGCATATGCATAAAATAAATAAATAAACCTTTAAAAAAAGAAACATTAAAGATTAGCTGCTATTTACTGAGACTTAATGTAGTGGGGTCACAGTTATGTTGCTGATGGATGAAGGTTCCAGACATCTCAGGGACAGAGTGAATGGCAATAGATTGAATATGAATTAGTTTCCTTATATAAAACAGATCAGATGGTCTCGCTTTTGTATACTGAACCCTTAAACAGTATGCCCCAGAAAGGATCCAGTAACTACCAAAGAAACTTTTTAATTGGTTTTAACTCACATTTTGTTTGTCCTTTTGGCAGACATTTCATACAGCTGTTCCTGCTGAGAGGGTGTGTCCCCTCATAAATGCTTGCTTCACTCCCTTTTGTACCTATCTTCAAGGCCCATTAAAAATAAGCACAGGACTGGAGAAATGGCTCAGAGATTAAGAACATCGGCTGCTCTTCTAGAAGACCTAGGCTTAATTCCCAGCACACCCATGGTGCCTCACAACCTTAACTCTAGCCCTAGGGGACCTGATGAACTCTTCGGGCCTTTGGAAGCACCGGGCATGCACATTGTACACAGGTGTTCATGCAGAGAAAATACCCCTATACAGATAATAAGATTAGAAATCATCAATGGGGCTGGGAGGATAGCTCACTGGGTAAAAAGCTCGCAACTCACGTCTGACTACCTGCTTTTAATCCCCAGAATCCACATAAAAGGCAGGATGTGGCACATATCTATGACTTCAGCATTCCTATGGAGAGATTGGAGGTAGAGTAGGGGAAATTCCTGTTAGATCATTGCCCAGCTAATTTGGAGGAGAGAATGCAATAGCAACAACAAGTAAAAGCAAGATGGGAGACAAGAACCAATGTCTAAAAGTTATCCATGGACACCACACACACACACACACACACACACA
>BDUI01004737.1:117130-134812 GCA_002335545.1 Apodemus speciosus
TTGCCTTGCCTTGCCTTGCCTTGTCTTGTTTTGTTTTGAGTCAGGGATCCTCTGTGTAGTCCTGGATACCATGGAGCCCAATCAGTAGGTTAAGCTAGCCTCAGACTCAGAGACCCATGTGCCTCTGCCTCCTGAATGCTGAGATTATAGGTGTGCGCCTCTACCTCCTGGCTTACAGACTCATTTTTAAAAAGTGTAAGCTCCCAGGAAAGTTAAGTGATAACATCTTAGTGGGAATCGCTTCAATCAGCTAATCAGGTTGTTTTCTAGGCACTTGGCTAAGATCAAGGAGAGAATGGGATTTCTGGTGGCAGATCCTGGAAGAGGGAAATAAATAGACAGAAGGAAGTCTCATTCTGGTGACAGCTGGAGATGTCATTCAACAAAGGGGCACTGCGTCCTTTCACACAGGCCCCACACAACAGCCCCAGTGTCGTTCCCATCGCTGTCTTTTTTGCCGTCTGGGTTGGAGGCAGTCAGAAAGGTACCTTTTCCCAGACATAAGTCTCACCTGATTTTCCTCTTCCCTGGTATCCACCCACTCCATCCCTTTCCACAAGCTGCTTCTCCCCGTGTGGGGGTCGGTAACAGCATTCAATGCCCTGCCTGCCTCTACTAACCATGTAAGCTTCAACAGCAGGCTTGGTCTCGCTAAGACTGCTTCCTGTATAAGAAAGTCATTAATAGCCCCCGATGTGCAAAAGTAACAACTCGGCTTTGAAGAAAATAGTAAAAATCCTTTATTCTTAGGCAAATGAGAGTGACCTTGTTCTCAGAACTTGGATTTAATCTGTGCCATGGAAAGAGTGACATGAACTTTTAGAGCAAAAGTAGAAAGCCAAAACCGATACATTAGAAAGAAGCTTTGGCTGGGAGCCTAGCTAGGTGAGCCGGGAGGAGGAAAGTCATGTTAAGTTATAGCATGTTTAGCTCTAGGGTTGGTGGATGGTGAAGGTCTGCTAAATTTAACAATACATTCAAAGAGGTTTATCTAATAGTCTTGAGAACTTTAGGGCATAAACAAAGGTTGAAAGCAAAAGGGAGGTTTTGTGTGTCCAAAAGAGGTGGTTGAGCAGGGAAAAGCACTCGCTGCTCTTCCAGAGGACCCAGGTTCTGTTCCCAGCACCCATATGGTGGCTCACAGTCACCTATAACTACAGTTTCAGAGGATCCAATGCCCTCTTCTGGCCTCCATGGGTGCTATACATGTAATGCACACACATCAAAGCAGTCAAACAGTCAGACACATCAAATAAATATTTTTTAATGAAGTGAATGAGTATTTTCTTCTACAGGCACCAAGCCTAGATAACGCTCCACCTGTGGCATTCCATCCCTCATAACCACAATCTTCTACTCCCGCAAGGTCTAACGCCAGCGTAGAGGCCAAAGAGCTTCTGGGATCTCTAAGATAAACAAGGCTTCCTCAGATACCTTAGGCTTTATGGCTCTCCCCAGGGGATTATAATCAGCAGCACTAAGAAGCCATGTCTGCAAAGTGCTTTGCAGGACACCAGGCATTTAGCGAACATTCAATAAATGGCTTTTAGTATGTCAGAGACCACTCMGTCTTGACGGAGGTATTTGCATGCCTAACCCCTGCTCTCGGGGCCCCAGAGCAGCAGTGAACAAGTAAATGTCTCTGCTTTTATCGAGTTGGTTAAGTAACAGTCATTTAATCTCCCATCAAATTACACACGCCTCAAAAAGCTGCGATAGTACATATAGTAAAAACAACAACAACAACAAAAGACAAAAAAGCAAAACAACAACAACAAAACCAAAAGAACAAATCCAGTTTTCAAAGTGTGACGTTTCAACGTTGTAGGCATTCATGGAATGGATCATTGGAACAGACGCTACAAGTAGGAGACATTTTTAGATAAATGCGYGTCTGTATTAACTGCACCAGGCACTCCTACTGATCTTTAATTAGTATATTCAAGAACGCCTTGTACAGGTTTGGTGATATGTACAGATAAAGGTGTTTGCCGCATCAGCCTGGCAACCTGAGTTCAATCCCTGGAACCGTCATAAAAAAGAAAGGCGAGAACTGACTCCCCAAAGTCTTCTTCTGACTTATCCATCCGTGCCATGGCATGTGTGCTCATATTTTTCATGCATANAGAGAAGAGAAGAGAAGAGAAGAGAAGAGAAGAGAAGAGAAGAGAAGAGAAGAGAAGAGAAGAGAAGAGAAGAGAAGAGAGAAAAAGTCTGTTTTCCACTACTCCAATTGCAATGGTAGACATATGTTGAACGAAATTAGGAACACAAAATTCAGTTTGGGGGAGCAGCTTTCAGCGTGTAATCGAAGGCATCCTTCACTCTCCTGTCTCTCCGGAGTCACTGTGTGATGATGACTCTGTAGGTCAGAAACCATAAACTCCCTTTCTAAGCAGATTTTCATGCTCAGCATTCCTATAAATGTACGTCGGGCCTGTATTTATATGGAACCAAATGATCTAACTAAAAGAAAGTAACTCCAGAACCAAGGGAACAAAGAGGATTACTTCACTTGTTTTAACTTTTCATGCTTGCTTTTAAACAAAGTATCTTTGGTCAGCGCTTCTCAAAAYAGCCCAAAGATGGCCCAATATAAACATCAAATGGGAGGCTAAAAGGGAAATAAACTCCAGGAGAAGTTTGTTTGAGAAGTGGGGTGGACTCCCTCGGGGCTTACTTTGCTGCTGGGACACAGGGAGGGTCAGAACAGTCTCAGATGAGGACCCGACAGGACAGCAGTTCCTTCCCTCGCATTGGCCACCATCAGCTGGGCCCATTTCTTCCCCTACCCTTTCTCAGATAGCCATCAGGATAGATGCTCAGAAGAGACATCAAAAGCACATCTACAAGGGTTGGAGAGATGGCTCAGAGGTTAAGAGCACGTTGTACTCTTACAGAGGTCCTGAGTTCAATTGCCAGCAACCACATTGGCAGCTCGCAACCATCTATAATGAAATCCAGTGCCCTCTTCAGGTGTGTAGGCATACATGCATGCAGAATCCTGTATACTAAACCTCTGCAGCCAGTGACACAAACTCTCATTACGAGCCACCATCCCCCAGAATGGCAGCCCACAAGCCTCAGAGTCTGTAAGTGGCAGCGTATGGACATTCAAAATACAGCACTGTCCCTGATACATCTTGCCTATTTAACTAGGTTATGTAAATGTGCAAAATTAAACAGGAATTGACTTCCATATAAGTCCCTGATGCTTTTTGTGTTACTCACAGGAAGCTATGGAGGTTGATCCCATGTGTACAAACAAGCAGGTGACAAATAGCCTTACCTAGCTGAGACCCATGCCTGCTTTCCTCTAACTCTTTGAGCCCAGCCTTCTCTCACCTAAGTTGGGACACAGGGTTGGGGGTCAAAGGTAGTCCACACCAATTAGTCTTGCTGTCCCCATAGATGTTGTTTTATGCCTCCAAGTGTTACAACCTGAAGTTACAGAGATGTTTGTTTTGGAGTCATGTTTTATGTAAAATGTGTTCTTCGCTTATTTCCTGAGCACATGGTGAGTTCTCTACTGGGCAGAGGGCTTCAGAGACGCAGCTTTGGCACACAACACACATTGGGCAGCTACCCAAACTCTTTTACTAGCAGCTGTGCATCTATGGGCTAAGATATATCTATACACATAGCACTTAGCTACAAGGAGCACCCCTGAGATTGAACCTCAAGTTTGATTGCCAAACCTTGGTACAACTGGGGGTGTTTTTAAAGATGCATGGTCATGAGCGCAGATCCAGGGACTCTGAGTCACTAGGTCTATGGGGCATTCAGAAATTTATGTTCTAAATGAGTGTCCCACTGTGAACCACTCTGAGAATCCCTGCACTAATTAATCTTGAAGATCTCTCCCAGCACTAACACTCTACTGTTCTGTCCCTTCCGTAGCAATCAATCCCAGACATCCTGACATACCCTCTGTGCCTGCCAGGAAGCCAGGAAGGTGTGCTGGCATCTCTGATGAACAGCTCAGGGGAGGCAAGGGAGTTGATTGGGTTATTGTTCCTTCCCTGGAGAAAACACTAACCTCCTTCTTGTCTCTAATGCCCAGGTGACTGGTGGAGTCTGGAATTTCAGCCGCATTTGCTGTGATGTTTTTGTCACCCTGGATGTCATGATGTGTACAGCCAGCATCCTGAACCTCTGTGCCATCAGCATAGACAGGTAGGGCTGGGAATCCCCTTCCAGGCTTAGGAGGCRGATGGCCCTAAAGGGATGCAGAAGATACTCCCTTGAGCCATCGGGGTCACTTCCAAGGGAAGCTGCTTTTGGCACAYTTTTATTTCCTTGGGKTTTTTTTATTTCTTTTAAAATATGGTTTGCACACGAATGGAAAAAATGAYGGGAAATAACTGTCTTTTGAGGCTTCTTAGGCCTCTCTGTAAGACTCGGGGGAGTCTTAACTTACCAGAGAGCCGCCCCCCCCCGCCGAGTGAACCACGAGGAGACAGGAATCGATGCAAAGCAAGAGGATTTTTATTTAATACCAAGCATTGCGGGGGGCCACCCTGCACATGGAGACAGAATGATCACACGAGCTGCACAGTCCTTTTATACAGTTCTCAGGGCAGCCACCATTAGGCACAATGTGATTGGCAGAACAGTGTTACCTTTAAACTAATTTGTTGTTAGGGGATGAGGGAGGTGGCCAATGGACTCTGGGCCTTTCCTAGCCGCAGGGACCTCCCTGTGGTGTGAGGAATGTCATTTAGCCTCTCTCTTCTGGGACAGAGAACATTCGCCCTTCCAGGAGGGGCAAGTGTTCCATGACCTTTCCAAAGTTCCTGAGTTAACCCTTTCATCTCGTCCAGCCAAAGCATCCCCATCYCCCAGGATCCTGGGTTTGCTTTCCCATTATCCTTCGGGGCTTTTGTGATTCCTAATTGGAAGGCAAGGGAGACAGAATGGAAAACACACAAAGTAGGTTGGTGGATTGGTAGGAGCTCCTATAGTTGGTTTGAGTGCAAATGAAGGTTGGGGAGGTCTTAGGGAGTCCCTGAACAGGTTGAGATCTCTACCCAATGTTTCCAGGGTCTTCTGACCTTCTGAGAACAAATTAAGAAGAAACAAAGGAAGGAATAGGGGRAAAGTTTTATTTCAGAGCATTAGGTACACAA
Organism: Apodemus speciosus; assembly: GCA_002335545.1. Taxonomy (NCBI): domain Eukaryota; kingdom Metazoa; phylum Chordata; class Mammalia; order Rodentia; family Muridae; genus Apodemus; species Apodemus speciosus. Next base: position 122,260 of record BDUI01004737.1, read on the forward strand.
CCAAGGAGTCTCACACCCATTACATTGCATAATTAATACACAATAACAGGGGTAAAGAGTGTGGACTTCTCAAGAGAACCATGCTGTCTGGGGTCTGGGATAGCATCTTGTGGGAAACTCTAATAAAAGAGGTTGGTTTTAATATTGAGTCAAAGTTGGGAAACAGGATTTGTGCCAAATAGTTTGCTTCCCTTTTCTGTCCTTAAATAGGGCTTTGGGGTATGTTGTGGCATCAGATGCATGATGGGAGACAGAGATTTGGGTTAATGATACAAAGATACCATCAGAATGAAGCAAGGCTAAGTCATTTCAGTTGGCCATGGCGGTCCCAGGCAGTTCTGAATTATCTTGTTCTACACTCTTTGTGGGGTCCTATGTTGTCCTGAGCCAACCTCAAACTACTGAGCAGTTGGTTTCTTTCTGTTTGACTTCACTATGCTGCCCTAGCTTGTCTCAGTCTGGTTGTTTGGTTGGTTGGTTGGTTGGATGGTTGGTTGGTTGGTTGGATGGTTGGTTGGTTGGTTGGTTGGTTGGTTGGTTGGTTGGATGGTTGGTTGATTAGTTGGTTGGTTGATTTTGGTAAGAGGAGGAAAGAGATGGCAAGCAAAAGAAGCAAGCATAGCTGTATCTCTCTCTGGGGGGAGAGCAAAGGGAATGGAGTAGAATGGCAGTTTTAGAAAGCATGTGATCTGCACATGCCCCTTATAGAGTTTTTTAAAAGCAAGTAGGGAGCAGTAAGACGGATCATTAGCTAAAAGTGCTTCCTTTYAGGAGACAGGATTTCAGTTCCCAGCACCCACACTGGGCAGCTCATACACCTTGCAACTCTGGTTTCAGGGAATTGGATGTCTCCTTCTGGCCTTCTCAGACACACACACACACACACACACACACACACACACACACAAATAAATCCTTTTAAAAAGAAGGTAATATGCATTAGCTAAATTTTGTTTTTGGCTGCTGGAGTAGATTTCTGCCATCTTGGCTGTGGATGTGTCCCACCCACACCCTGCATCACACCATAGAGTTCCTGAACTCACTGCCCTCGTCCTGGGTCTCTCTGTCCCTCATTCCTCTGCTTGTTCTCTTCTCCCCACCCTCTCTCATCCCCACCTGAGTTTTAGGTTTATGACAAGACATCCTGAACCGAGGCGTGTCCCTGCAGGAGTCACGGCAGGCAAGGAAAGGACCTGAAAACTTAGTTCCCTTTGACTTCACCAAACTGCATCAAACTTAGAGAGTCTGGCGCCAGGTGGTTTATTGCCGGTATATTTATAAATGATATAATTTGGGGGGAGGAAGTTTCCTGGTGTAACATGACCCCAGTGTACAAAGAAGCACAATTATATCAAAATTCAACTCAAGGCATACGTCATTTCTTCCAGGAAGATGGGTTCTGGAGATAGRCTGCCTGTACTGGCTTAAGGGCTGAGGGAAGGATTTGGCATGGTCTCAGCCATACAAATAGCACAGAGGCCATTTGAGCTATTGGCCACCTCTGGTCTTAGCTTCGGGAGCATCTAAGCCATATCCAGTCCTAATTGTGGAAGCTTGATAYGGCCTGGCCCAACAAATATCACACTAGGCCATCAATCACCTCCAATTCCTGGCTTTCTGGGTTAAAGAACAGGTATTGCATCTTTTCCATTGAGAAGACAAGCATGTATACTTCGCATGGCTGGTTCCTCTGGTGATCTTGGAATTTGAGYTCATGTTTATGTGACTCCAAATGAATTACTGTTTCATCATGAACCTCACCAGATGTCCATCTGGACCCCTTTCCTCTCTGAATTCTAAACAGCAAAGCCTCTTCACTAATAATCTCTCACTAGTACCATTCTTATTCTTAATTTGTAAAACTTATATCTCTTCTACCTACTGCTTTCAACCAATAAACACTTAGTAACTCTATTTTCATGTTTTTTTTTTCAAATTTACCTCTATCCTTCCTTTCTTGTTGCCCTTATTTACTTGAGGTTGAGGAGACCTCTCACTGATCACAGCTATCTACTTGGCCCCTCAAATCCTCTAAAAAACTTCCTAGAAGAATAGCTCCAGTTCTGTTGTCCAGCATCCAGCTCAAACTGTTTCAGTGTTTCCTTGATCTTTACAAAGATTCAATATGGCCTCTCTCTCTCTCTCTCTCTCTCTCTCTCTCTCTCTCTCTCTCTCTCTCTCTCTCTCTCTCTCTCCAGTCATCTGGATTCACATTTTTCTTTTCTTATTTTTATTTTTTAAATCTTTTTTTATGTGAATGTGGTTTTGCCTGCATGGATATCTGCAGGTCATAGGCACACAGTGCTCCACGAGGCCAGAAGAGGGAATCAAATGCCCCTGGGACTGGGTTACAGAGTGTGAGCCGCGCCATGTTGGTGCTGGGAATTGAACCCTGGTTCTCTGGAAGAACAGCCAGCACTCTTAACCACTGGATCATTGCTGCAGCCCTTTCTTTCTTTCCTTCTTTCTTTCCTTCTTTCTTTCCTTCTTTCTTTCCTTCTTTCTTTCTTTCTTCTTTCCTTTTTATCTATTTTTGTTTATTCTTAGAAAATTTCACACATATATACATATATATCTTGGTCTTATTTACCTCTCACTCCCCACCTCCAGTTCCACCCAGGACATGCCAATCATATCTCCCCCCCCCCCCCMCTTTWTGTCATCCTTTTATAATTGCTTTAACTCACTTAGACCAATTAGTGCTACCCATATGCTGGTGGGCTTGAAATCATCCCATGGGACATGGAGAACCTACCAAAGACCGCATCCCTAAAGAAATATAACTTTCCCTCCCTCAACCACCAGTAAGAGTGGATGCTCAAGAGGCCCTTCTCCCTCCATGCTGAAATGTACAGTGTACCTGTCTTAATCATGTGGATAACTGATAGTGCCGCATGTTCCGTGTGCAATAGCCGTACTGGGTCCGGAGGAAAGCATTTCCCAGCATTCCCCGCTCCTCCATCTCTTACGTTCTTTCTGCCATCTCTTCTCCAATGTTCTCTGAGCCTTGGGGAAGGGAAGGGGGTCGGATGTAGATGTTCCACCTACATCTCAGTACTCAGGGTCATTTATTTTGAGCACTTTACATGGCAGTGTGTCTCCGAATTAACAACACCCACTGCAATAAGAAGCTTTGCTGACCAAGATTGAAAGTGGCACAAATCTATGGATACAAACATGCATCTTTAAATAGGTATTTTGACAACACAACCCCTTAGAAAAGCAACATTAAGCCAGGTGTGGTAATGCATGCATTCTGGAAGCAGAGGCAGGCAGATCTCTGTGAGTTTGAGGCCAACCAGGCCAACATAGCGAATTCCAGGACAGCCAGAGCTACCGAGTGATACCCGATTTCAAAAACTATAAAATAAATAAATGAATAATGGGGCCTCCCTAGTACCTACAACTACCCCAGTCTTGAGCTTTGTCAATGTTTCCAGTACCAGGCATCAATATCCTCCTGTGGACCAGGAAGGTTCAGAGAAGTCACTTCCCCATAAACACTGTTGCACCAGTGAGCATATCTTACCTGGCCTGTCATTGTAGCATTCAGGGTCTGTCACAGGATAAGGCCACTGGTGTCTCTTTTCCCCCAGCAGCCTACATAGCATCTTCTAGCAGTGTGCAAGCTAGGCAGCAGGAAGGGTTTCCTGATCAGTTCAAAATTTATTTCTCTACATCCTGCACCAAAGGGTGTGGTATCTTAGCAATAGGGACTTACTATATAGTCATGGTAGGCAATTAATGCCAATGGCAAAAATCAGTATTGTTTGGAGGATCCTCTAGGGTCTTTCTTACCTAACTCGTAAGGAGGGAACCTGTGCCTAGTAATGAGGTCTTCCCATGTCTTCTGGGAGTGTTATTCATTAATATGGGTTGCCTTTCTTTTCTCAAAACCCCACCTTTCACCCTGATCCCTGCTTAACCCTTTAGCTCCCAGTATTTTCCTCCTGTCCTTTCATATCATATATGTTCTTTTGTTACCTATTAAGATATTTTTTATTGCTTTGATTACAAGATCATAGGTTCCCAATTTAATCTCTTCTCTTTCTGTGTTTACTTATGCCCTTCTAAGATGCCACACTGTCCATCACAGCAGCCTCAGTTTCCGTGAGAGCATCCTGCACCCCACCATGTAATTCAGATGCCCCGAGTCCTCATGCTACCTCGTTGTCACCCTGTGAGCTCCAGCCTGCCTCTTCTCACATGGCCAGTGCAGTGCCCAATACAGCAGCAGCAGCGAAYAGCCTTCCATGTGCTAAAATAAGAACCTAGAACAAGAACCAGAGTTGAAATGAGCCTTTCCTGTAGTGATACTACAACCCAACCACACCAGATGCTTTCTTACTTACAGCACACGATAAGCCATTTAACTGGGAAGAAAAACAAAGAATATGTCTACAGCACTAGAAATAATGCCACTAAAAGCGTGTGTTAAAATATAGAATATGGGGGCTGGAGAGATGGCTCAGTGGTTAAGAACACTGACTGCTCTTCCAGTGGTTCTGAGTTCAATTCCCAGCAACTACATGGTGGCTCACAATCATCTGTAGTGGAATCCAGTGCCGCCTTCTAGTGTGTCTGAAGAGAGCAACAGTATACTCACATACATAATCTTTAAAAAAAAATAAAATAAATATGCACTCATAATTCTGTAAATATTCCAAAAAGCATTTAATTGTACATTTTAGGTGGATTAATTATATACTATGTGAATTCTGTTTCCGTGGAACTGTTAGAAAATAAAACAATAGGAGTTTTATAGTGCTTTTAGCTATTGATACAAATGTTGGGTTTGCCTTATTATTATCTTTACCAGCTCAGCCTGAACTCTTATGCTGGACTGTGTCCTTCTCCCTCGGGTTCTCCCTGCCATGTCTATTACACAGCTTGAATCAGGAATACTAAGCTGAATGCAATGGTTCCTGGCCAAGGGTAGCCAATGTTCCTCCCACAAACAGGCATCTTCGTGGGCATGAGAGGATGGAAAGCGTTAGCTTCCAGGTGAGACAAGATGTAATCTGGGTGAAGTCTCACCAGCCCAGAGTCAAGAATTTTGGCACAACTTTGACATGAAGACCGCCTACTGACTTAGTTGGTAGTTCTATTATTATAATAAAACACCAGGACCAAAGCAGCTTGGAGAGAAAGGGCTTATTTCATCATCGTGTACTTGCAGGTAACAGTTCATCGCCTAGGGAAGTCAGAGCRGGAACTCAGACAGGGCAGGGATCTGGAGACAGGAACTGAAGCAGAGCCATGGAGGACTCGGCTACCAGCTCATTACTCCTGGGAGGCTTTCTTTTTATCGGAACATTTTTGTTTATTACATTTTTCCAATTTTGTTTATTCGTGTGTGTGTGTGTATGTGTGTGTGTGTGTGTGTGTGTGTGTGTGTGTGTGTGTGTTACTGCAGTGGAGATTAGAGAACAACTTTGGGACTTGGTTGTCTCCACTTTCCATGTGGGACCTGAGAAAGGGACTCGGGTTGTCAGGCTTGGCAACACACACCTCTTTATCACTAAGCCATCTTGCTGGTACTCCTTTTTGATTTTGATTTTGATTTATTGATTGGTTTTATTTGTATTGGTGTTTGGCCTGCATATTTGTGTGTGCCGTACCCTCAAAAGCCAGAAAAGAGAATCAGATCTCTTAGAACTGGAGTTACAGACAGTTGGGAACTACCATGTTGGTACTAGGAATCGAACCCAGGTCCTCTAGAAAAGAACAGTCAAAGCTTCTAACCACTAAGCCACCTCACCAGGCTTCTCACAGCACCCAGGATCACCAGCCCAGGGTGGCACCACCCACAGTGTGCTGGATCCTTTTACATCAATCACTATATGTGTAAGACAATAACCTCACAGATTGTTCCCAGGCCAATCTCAGGAAAGCATTTTCTCAGTTAAGATTCCCTCTTCCCAGATGTGTCTAAGTTTCTGTCAAGTTGGCAAAAACTAACCAGCACACCTACATAGAGATTATAACATTCCTTTTTAATTGTGGCTATTTCAAATAATGCTAAAGTAATAATAAACTCTGCTTGAAACCAAAGCACATAAGACCTTTGAGATTAACCTTATTCCCTCCCAGGTGTAAACCTGTAACTTACTGAGAATCTATAAACAAGTAAGTCTGTTTGCCATCTAGATGCATTCCTTACCCTTATGGCTTATTATTATAAGACTCCCTTTGACCCTCCTAACCTACTGTAATAGTTACTTCTCTTGTTGCTATGGCAAAATACCCAACAAAAACAACTACTTAAGGAAGGGTTTGCTTTGGTTCACAATCTGAGAGTGCGGTCTTTCACGTAGGAGAAGGCACTACTACAGCAGGAGCATGAGGTGGCCAGTCACATTGCCCACACAATTAGGAAATAAAGCGATGAATGCTGGCCCTCAGTTGATTTCCTCCTGTTCCCCCTTTTTATTCAGTCCAGTACCCCGCTCATGGGGTTGGTGCAGCCCCCATTCAAAGAAAATCTTCCCTGTTCAGTTAAAATCTCTCTGGAAACACTATCACAGACATGCCCAAGGGTGTGTGTCCTAAGTGATCCTTAAATCATCTGAGTTGACAATGAATATCTCATTACAGTGTTTTTATTAATTCTTTCAGAATTCCTTACAATATATTTTGATCATGTTCATTCTTACTATTCCACCTACCTCCTCACCCCTTCTCCACTTCATATCCTTCTTTTTAATAACCCTACCAGTCTAGCTTCAGTTGCCAGTACACTAATTGGTACAGGGCCATCCACTGGAATGTGGCCAAACTACCAAGGGTCATACCCCCTCAGTTAGGGGTAGGGGCTCATGAGCCCTCCCTTCTACGCTAGAATGTGGACTGGGCTTGATCTTGTGCAAGTTTGTGCAGATAACCATCCCTGCTGTGGGTTCATGAGTGGAAGAGTCTTCATGTCTAGGAGACACTGTTTCACTCCAGTCCTCTCTGACCTCTGGCATGTATCATCTTTCTGCACACTCTTCTGTAATGATACCTGAGCCTTGGTGCCGAGAGGATATAGATGGCCCATTTGCCATTTGTGCTGACTTATTCTCTGACCCTTGACCAATTGTGAGTTTCTGAAGTAACTGTATCCACTGCACAAAGAAACTTCTCTGGTGAGGTGTAAAGGCTGCACTAATCTATGAGTATAGAGGTATGTATGAATTTAGAGGAAAGTTTGATGCTATGTCTATTTAACAGAATCATAGTAGTAGGTTTACTCCCAGGACTTGTGAGCTCCCCCTCCATTGGTCAGAGTTACAGGACCAGGCTTTCATTTTCTCCTGAGGAGCAGGCCTTAAATCTAATTAGAAAGCACTGGTTACCCCCATTACATATATACCACTATTGCGTCCATGGGCATGCCTGCAACACCAGTCATTATTGTCCTTCACAAGGTCCACAGCTAGGTAAGAATGTTGATGACTCCCCAGTTCCTCCCCAACAGTCAACATTTCTGCATTCTGTAAGGAAGCCAGCAAAAAGAAAGGTTCCTGGTCAGTACTAACTTGATTTCCTCATGCTCTGTGACCAAAAGTACATAGTGTCTTTAGCAATAGAGTCTTACCATCAAGTTGGTGGTCAGCCAAGAAAGAGGACAGTAGTCTAAATTGTTGGGGAGTCTTCAGGGCACCTTTGACCAACAACTCAAAAGAAATATCTCACACCTAAGGCTTCTAAGATAAAAATTATTCTCTATATAGGGTAACTCAATCAAACCTTTTGTGTGTGTGTACATATGTATATGCAAATACACACACAGAGACAGAGAGAGAGAGATGAATGAGAGAGAGAGAGAGAGAGAGAGAGAGAGAGAGAGAGAGAGAGAGAGGAATGAGACCAAGGCACATGGGCCTTAAAGAAGAGGCTCTGGGAACAGAATGTATCTAATGTTTCATTTGACTGAGTTGATTATATGAGGGTGTCTTCTTGCAATTTGTCTCTAATTTGCAGAGGGCATAATTTGTTGGCCATGGCCGTATTAACCACTTAAAACCCAACCAGTAAGAATAAACTTTGAGGTGTCTTCTGTCTCCTATAGGAAACCCCCCAGAATGCATAGCGCTTCCCATTCACCTAACCCCTGAAGGAAGAGCTGGGCCTCTGATCTCAATAGAGCAGGGGCTTACATTTCATCATGGACTGTCCTCAGCAAACCTCAAAACAGGGCTCCCCACCCCCATTCTAGGAAAGAAAACAGGCCTCAGAAAAGCTGTCTCCATTCTCCTTCCCAGCAGTGTGCAATACACAGCATTAAAATCTGTTCATGTGATGCCAGATAGCTGGTCAATTCATTAGAAATGCAGTCATTCACACAGACCTTTGGTCTTCACACAATGCCAGTCATCAGCCTGACAAACTTGACCAAATGGATTCAGTACTTTTTTTGGTCATGAAGCCCTGGTCCATAATAGCAGGGTAGTAAGAGATAGGGGGGGTGGGGAAGAAAAGAAAGAAAGAAAGGAAATGATAAAAGGGATTTTGAAAGCAAGTAATAAATACTATTGTCATTAGATTCTTAGGCTTGGCTCTGGGTGCTTGGATTAAAGCTGCCTTTTTCCTTTTTAAAAATCAGAGTGGGAAGTCCTCTGATCACAAGCCCCCACCCCACGGGCTCCGGCATCTTCCCAGCAGGTCAGTCCCCTCCCACCGCATCCTGGGTCAGTGCTAACTCAAGGAGGCCGCTGAGAACGTGTCAGGAAAGGAGGACATGACCAAAGCGGTGAAAATTAGAGTCCTCCGAGAGGAGCCCGGGGAATAATGCAACCAAATTCATTCACCAGAGAGATCTTTAAGTGCCTCTCAAATGGCACCCATCACACAAGCAAGCCTCCGCGCCTTTGCAGAGAGCACAATAGGTACCAGATGAGTCACAGGCACCTTGGATTTTTAGTTTGCATCTAAATAAGCACTTTATATTTGCAAAGGGCTTTCCAGTCATTTGCAAAAAGCTTTCTCCTTCAACAACTCCACCAGGGGAGTCCACAGAACTAAAGATTTATTGAGCCCCCTGTCTGACCAAATAAAAGGTGCTGAAAAGCAGCCTTCAGAGCTCGGGGCTCATTAAACCCAGGCAGGGAGTTAGAGTCAGGCCCTCCCACTCTGGCCGGGCGSTTCTTTCTTCGGCAGTCACCGCGAGAACCCCCACTCGAGGTTAACGATAGCTTCGGCTGGACAGTCATGATATTAAGACCTTAATGAGCAATCGGCCGCTTCGACGGAGAATCAGAGGGTGCTCCACGCGCGCTGAAGGTCCCAAACTAGACCCCGATCTTCCAGAGATTTAGAGAGCCCCCCCATTCTTGACAAAAGTTAGGGAAGGTCATCTGCGGAGGTTACCATGCCTGCAGCCCACCGCGAGAAATATAATTTCCTATGACCTCCATTCCCCGATTATCCTAATTTGCATGGATGTACAGGCAGCAAAAACAAAATTAGCTATCATTTATAACAGTCCAGCAAATAGGTATATTGTCCCATTACACACACACACACACACACACACACACACACACACACACACGGGGTGGGGTGGCTAGAATCACTAAGCTATTACGCAACAGATGAAACCAAAACTCACCGCCATCTTTTTCCTCAGAGCTGGGGATGGACCCTACCACTTAGAATAGGCTGACCTTGCATTCTTCCATAGAAAGACATCTCCAGGGTTGTGTTAGCTCAGGCTACCATCAAGTCTGCGATTATCCTGCCTCCACCTTCACTCCCTGAATGCTAACATTATAGGCTTGTGCCACCAAGCCAGCTTGTACAACCAATATCTCCTACAGTAAACTGCCCTGGAGCCTTACCCCGGGGCCCTAGCTGTGAAGTCACACTGCCAAGTTCAGTATCTAAGCCTTACAGCAAATCGACTTTAGGCTGTTTGGTTCCTGTCTGTTTAACAGAGACATCAGCAACTACCCCAGCCCTTCACGGGGGCTCACACAAGAAAGTGCAACGCTTGTCTGATAAATCTAATGTGCACTGCCTGACAATCAGGAGGAAAAGAATCACAATCATAAAACCTAAAACCACACGGGACAATCGTGGATCTCTCAGGTTAGCCCAATAAGGGTGGCAATACAATAAGAACCACCTTTTGAATTTTAAATTGTATTAAAAACAAACAAACAAAAACAAAACAAAACACGCTTCACAGATGTAATTTCATTCAATAGCTGTGAACAGTCCTGTTAGAAAATTCGAGTCAGAAAACTCAAGCCACGGGGCCTCACTGTCAAACCGCAGGCTAGATTTCAGACCCCAGGCAGTCCTATAAGGTCCAAGGCTCTACCAGAGTGTACACTGACTGCATTGAGGGTCGGCTGAGTATTCCACGGGACAGAGGGCCGAAAGAGCAACATGCTAAAACACAAAGAAGGGAGTAGGACTGGGAATACCTCCAAGGGAGGTGGCCTTAGCCAGGGTTCCTTCTCCATCCCAGCCACGCCAAACCTGAAGGCGCTTTGGCCTCCACTTGCCCGCGGTTGGCCTTCAGTAAATCGCTCAGAGAGGAAACCAGAAGCTAAACAGTCTCCCAGGGTGGGAATGCGGGGTCCTCGCGGGGCTCCAGGAACTAAGGGGGGGGGCCGATTTTCCTTCTCTGCCTCCCCACAGAGCCCGGAGAGCCCCCAGGTGAGTCGTGAACTTCTCACCCCGGCGGAGCTGGCGACGTTCTTGCTGCATTTTGGTGCCCTCCAATGGTGGATTTGGGAACAGCCTCGAGGTCTTAGCCACCCACCTCTGACAGGCTGGGGGGTCCTCATTTATTCTAAYGGCTTAATCGTTTAAGAAGAAGCAAAAAAGCCACGCTGTGACAATGAAAGACTGTAGTCTTGTCTCTCATCTCTTACCCAAGTGAGCAGGAGGGTTGACAGAAATTCTCCCTAATGCAGACTTTCTCAGACTTGTCTAATAAGATACATTAGATGTTAAAAATACACGTTTCTGGGTTTTACTTTAGAGGTACCTCATGGAAACCACTAGGGGAATAGCTTGGGGCTGTGCRTTTTAACGGTACACCCCCACACTCCCCAACCCCACCCTCACATTCCCCACACCCCCAATACACTGGCAATTAGCAGAGTCAAGCTACTTGGGGAAATTCACTTCGGACCATTCACACTGGTCTCCCAAGTACAAACAAGTGGGATACCAACAAACCCTTGTGTCCCTGCAGGGCTAAGACAGCTACATGTATGTGCCTTTGAGAGGGAATGAGAGGTCCTTGTCAAAAGCACTGGTCCTAGAGATGGGAGACCTGGCTCTGCAAGGACCACTCTGGTTCAAACCGTGAGGTCCATCCTGCCTTCCCTGAAGCTCCGGTTCCTCTCGTAAATAGAGCTGTGTTCGGTATAGTCTCTTGCTCGTTGAAATAATGGAGCCTCCAAACAGCCCATGAGCGTTAGAGCATGTTTAAGACRGCATGCCGTTCCCACTAGTGTGCTAGAGCCACGCTGGTGAGAGCAATATTCTAGGAACGTTTCAAGTTGGTAATCGAGCCTTTGGTGTCGGCCTGACGTGAGGGACGGTGGGCGTGTTTGCACAACAGAAATGGATTCTTGTTACAAATTAGTGCTCTGTGTGTGTGTGTGTGTGTGTGTGTGTGTGTGTGTGTGTAGGGAGAGAGAGAGAAGGAGGGAGAGAGAATTGTTAGCTGTTAGCACATCACTGGACATTTAGCATGGCTGGGTCTTTTACATCTCAGGGTTTGTGCCCATTTAATTTTGGTGTATGATGTTTTTGTTTATTTGCAGTTCTTATAATAAAATATATATATGTATATATACACATATATATATATATATTAGTAAATATGAAAAACAAGGAGGACTTTGCCTACAGCAAGTCCAAGCCAGAGAACGTGGTCATATCTTTCTATGCCCCAGCCTTCAGCTAGCTGTAGCGGTTTGTCCACAACAGCCGTAGGATTTAAGTCTCAGCCCCTCCTCCCAAGGCTCCTGGGGTCACCAGGAAATGACCCTAGGGACCACATTTGATTTGGAGCCCCAGCAGACAAGAAGTCCTCAAACTGATAGGCCTGGAGGACCAGCAGGTGAGGTGTGCCGTGTAACTGCTCCGGACGAGAGGAATGGGGGCTGCCACGGCCCCCTCTGGAATCCACGGGGACTCTTAACAGGACTTTACTAACTCAAGATCCCCCATTTCTCCCTTTTCAGAAGGAAGCCACTAGCTTTCATCTCAAGACTCACAGCAGCCTTTAAGCTGTTCTCTTGGGAGCACAGCTGTTAATTCTTGGAAAGTAGCTACGTAAGAGGTAGGGAGCTCAGACATTGGACACACACGGGACAAACAGGGAACATCGCCCAACCCCTGTTCACCCAGCATGCATCTTGCTCTCCCTCAGCCCAAGCTTTGAGGTGCACAAGACAGAGTAAGGAGGCTCATGCCCTAAATCTGACATCCTCCTTCCCCAGAAACTGAAAAGACAAAAATGGTTGCTCTATATTTAGACCCTTATGTAAATCCCCTTGAGCCTGGCTCAGGGCTTAGACCACTCTCTCACGGCCACTGGGACAGG
>BDUI01004738.1:71951-83643 GCA_002335545.1 Apodemus speciosus
GCTTTCTTTTGTAAGTTGCCTGGGTCTTTGGGTTTTGTCATGGTAATAGGAAAGTAACTAAAAGTGACTAAGACGGGTCCTCATCCTTGTACAGCCAGTACTTCACTGGTCGGAGCTTCTCCATCCCTGGGATTGCTATTTCTTTGCCCTTTACAATTCCTTTAGCACTTGCCAGGTCCCAAGCCTGGTCTCCCAGCTTAGTCAGCCATTGTGGGAGGTCATCCAGGCTACACAACTCCACCCTAATCAAGGACCACAATGGAGAGTTATTTTTGGCTGGTCGGTTAAGGTGTTTGTTTTGGGTTTTCATGACAGGATTTCTCTGTGTAGCCCTGGCTGTCCTGGAACTCACTCTGTAGACCAGGCTGGCTTCAAACTCAGAGATCCACCTGCCTCTGCCTCCCAGGTACTGGGTCTGAACTTGGCTTCAAGGTATGCACCTCTACTGCCAGGTTAACAGACAATTTTTTAACCATCTTTTATTACACCATTTTTTTWAATGGGGACACTTGACMCCCTGGTGGAAGTCACAGCAATTGACCACCAGGGTCACACCCAGGTTGAGCAATTCAGTCCTGAGCCTGCGCATGTCAGTCTGCACCAGGGCAGTGAATGCCCATACCCCGACACCCAGCATCTTAAGGCTGACCATCTGAACMTGRCAGGGTTAGGRGCYGAGGAACGCGCTGTGTGAATGACGATGACCTTGGCAAAGGAGGAGGATACAGTTCACTATGTCACTGTCATGGGCAAGAAGCTGGTAAAGAGGCCCCAATGTTGCCAAACCCTCTAGTGCCCCTAGAGAAATCCAGGTCCCTAGTAGTAAGTGAAATCTGTTCATTTTTAAAGACTGACCTAAATTTATGTTGACTCTATGAGATGAAGCGAAGCATATTTGCAGGCCGTCTGTCTCCCTGCACCTTGCGTGCCGTCTCCGCCATGCCTTATGAACTTCACACTCCGCCCCCTCATGGGTGAATGACTCCTCTCCCCACTGAGTGAATGAAGGAAGACGCTGAGTCTGAGAGAAGGGAGAGACTTGCCTTGACCTTGGAGGTCCACACCTCCTGCCAGGCTCTGAGCCCCTGGCCCATCAGCACCTGGGCTGCTCCCTAGCAGCAAAGCCCTGGGTACATGGCTTCCTGCATCCACACTGTCTGTCRCTCAGAGCTGCATGGGGGTGCAGCAACAAGGGGTGCACGCTCCCAAGCTGGGTCCCTTCAGCATCAAACATCAGCTGGCTTTGTCAGCCATTTCCCATGGGTTGTCAGTGACTGATAGGAGGAACAGTGACCCTGGGGAGCCCTTGGCCTAGGTCACTGAGATAGCAGTGAGGAGACCAGGTGGCCAAGTGGCCCAGTTAAAACAGAAACAACAGGAGCCCAGCCCTCCATCCATAACCCAGRCTTCTGTTTCAGAGAATGGTTCCTCTCSACTGAGCCTGGATGTTGGAACCATCTGGTCTGACTTTGTTTTATGAAGTTTATTATAAACTTATAGGAGAATGTGAGCTGAAGTCTGCCTCAATTAGGAGAATCTGTAGCTGAACCCCTGGAGTGTTGGTAGACCTGGACGGTCTCTGGTGGCCTGCCACAGGGCGCTAGCCTCAACTTTCACCTGTACAGCATTTTTATTAATGACTTAATTGAAAACATAAAAGGCCTGTTTACCAAATTTGCAGTTGATTTGAAAGGAAGGAGTGRGCAGGGGGAAAGGCCAGGCAGATTGCAAACACATCGACAGGATCCAGATGGCTCTAGTCGGGCTGGATTGATGGGCTGAATCCAATAAGATTCAGACTAGAGCCAATAAAAAAAAAGGAAGAAAAAACATTGGGGTCTGAACTTGGCTTCAAAGGAGTGACTGCTCAAAGACCAGATGAAGTTAGGTGACAGCCATGACACTCAGCTGTGACACTTAGCTGGTTTTAATAATATTAGAGCTCAGGTTCGCATGCTGATAGAGCCAGCACACTTGAAACATCACTGAAGATGTCCTGTCACCTGAGATATCCAATCACAGCATGGTTTATACCAGCCTAGCCCTGGGAACAGCCTACGGTCCATCTGTTGACAACTATATATCCATTGGAAATCAAAATGGCAGAGGAATACGATTAATGAGATGGGACATATTCTTTTAAATTCAAAAGCAAATAAAGCTATATAGGTAAAATGAGATTTTTTTTTNGCATGGTTTATACCAGCCTAGCCCTGGGAACAGCCTACGGTCCATCTGTTGACAACTATATATCCATTGGAAATCAAAATGGCAGAGGAATACGATTAATGAGATGGGACATATTCTTTTAAATTCAAAAGCAAATAAAGCTATATAGGTAAAATGAGATTTTTTTTTAAGAAAGAAAAAGATTGTCCTGGAGGGAATGTGTGGTGGTTTGAAGAAAAGTGTTCWCCACCAGCCCATAGGTTTTGAATGCTTGGTCAGCAGGGAGTAGTAATACTACTTGAAAGAATTAAGAGGTGTGGCCTTGTTGAAATAGATGTAGCCTTGTTTGGAAAAAGTGTGTCACTGGGAATGGGATTTTAGGTGTCAAGGGCCCACCGCATGCCCAGTGTCTCTCTCTTCCTGCTGCCTGTGGATTGGGCAAAACTCTCAACCTCTTCAGCACCATGTCCCCCTGCACACTGTCATGTTCCCTTCCGTGACGATAATCGACGAAACCTCTAAAACCGTAAGCCAGACCCAATTAAATGCCTTCTTTTATAAGAGATGCTGTGGTCATGGTCTTAGTATCTCTTCACACCAATTAACTGCTGACTAAATCGGGGTGGGTCTCATGAGCCCCCACCCCTCCTCGAAGATTTCTAAGTAGATAATAACTGATGAGAGGAAGAAGAGACCTTTTCTTCAGGGGTATGGCTATTGGAAACATGCCTGTGTTCTTGGAAACAAACTCCTACCCACCCATGCTCTGTGAACCAACTCTAATAAATCATTGATTTTCCACCACCACCAAAAGAAAAAAAAAATGGAAAATCAAATGGAAAGGTAGACACCAGAGTGTGTATTTTTTCCAGATGGTACCAGAGATGAACCGGAGGAAGAAGAGGGCATATCAGACACTGTGTACAGTTTCTAAAGGTTTCTAAAAGTTAATGCCATCATCAAACTATACAGCTAGTATTTGAAAACGTTTGACTTCAGTCTGAAATGTCCCCCCATTCTCATGTTTGGATGTTCGGTCTCCGAATGATGATGTTATTTTGGGGAGACGGTGGAGCCTTTTGGAGTTAGGGTGTGGGTGGCAGATGTAGGTCACCATGCAGACTCTAATCTCACTGCCTGCTTTCTGGTCCACCATAAAATGAGCGACTGTCCTCTGCCACACACACACACACACACCTGCCACACAAGGGCATGAGGCCACTCAACTATAAACAGGAAGTCTCTGCACAAAAGACAGAACAAATTGTTTCTACCTTCAGCTCTCTTTAGTGAGTACTTTGATCGTAGTGACACAACAGAACTAATCCCCCAAAAAAAAGTTGGCAAAAGAAATTCTGCCATACTTTGGCAAGTCAAAACTTAGCCAGCTATAGTGACTCCTACCTGTAATTCCAGCACTCGGGACACTGAGGCAGGATTTCTGTGAGTCTGAGGTCAGCCCAGGCTACATAGTGAGTTCAAGGCTAGCCTGACACTGTCTCATAAAAATTACTCACACACACACACGCACACACACACACACACACACCAGACTTGGGTCTTAAATCTTGTTCCAGGTGGTTCATTTTACATCCAACTTGGTGACAGGTACTAAAAACAAACATCTTGAGTGTTTCTAGTATGCTTGAAGTGTGGGAGATCTTCTCTGTGTGTTTCTGTGTGTTATGTGTTTGTGTGTGTGTACAGGTTCACATGAGTATGCAGGTACATGTGTGTGTATGTGTGTGAACTCACAAATGCATGTGTGCAGGTGCACATGTGTGYACATGTGCATGTGAGAGCATGAAGACAGCCTCAGCTATCAGTTTCCTGGGCACKCCTCACCTTGTTTATTAAGACAGGGTCTCTCACTACCCCCARATTCACCAATTCAGATAATAAGCCTGCTGTCCAGAGCAGCCAGCTCTCCAGCCCTGGGACAAACATATGCCATCACCCTCAGCTTTTTTACATCAGTTCTTGGGACTGAGCTCAGGCTACTGGATGTCCTTCCCAGTCTGTAACTCTCCCACACATCTGGACTCTTAAACTCTAGCCTTTCCAGCTGCTATGGGTTAGKATGATGTTCCAGTCTCCCTGCAATCAGACACGGGACTTCCCAAGTCAGCCAGCTGTGCTGAAACACTCTAAAAGCCGCATAGGATGCCAGTCCCCAAGATGGTTTTTAATCTCCTTTTTAAAAGTTCATTAGTTTTAATTGTGCACATGCATTTGTACATGTATGCGTGCATACTTGTATGTATGTATATATGTACATACACATGAATGTAATATATGTATGTGTATATGTATGTATGCATGCATGTGTGTGTATGTCTGTCTATGTATGTGACATAGGGCATTCAGGTAGCCAAGCATGTCTGAATCATCATTTCCCCTGGAGCTGAAATTACAGATAGGCGTGAGCTGCTGATATCGGTGCTGGGGATCGAACTCTAGTYCTCTGCAAGAGCAGTACTGCCTMTCAACCCCTGAGACATCTCTCTCTAGCCCTCTTCAGTTCCTTTATACCATCCTCAAGTCACAGAAGCCACACCAAAAAAATAAAAATAAAAAAATAAAAAGTGCTCCCTCTTCCCCTTCCCTTCCGGAAGCCTCTCAGCTGTAACACCACAGTGTGTCCCCAGAGGACGGTTCCTGTCACAAAGATGGTTCTCCTGTATTGCTTATTTCCTTTCTTCCCAGAGCTTGTCAGCAGTGTCAGGGTGGGGCGAAGATTGAACGGTAAGAGGCCCAGGCACTGGGGCTRCAGAGACACTACTCTGTGCGGATTGTCAGRTTTGCCTCCAGACTCTGTCTTGAAAAATGAGCAGGGAGGCTGGGGAGATGTCTATCTGGAAAAGACATCCAAGTGCGACTATAAAGACCCGAGTTTGGATCTCCTGCATCCGTGTCTAAGCCAGGTCTGTGAAATGGATCTATTGTCTCAGTGCTGGAGGCAGGTAGATTCTTAGAGCTCATTGGCCAACCAGTCAGTGCACTCAGGGTCAGTGGGAGACCCTGTCTCAAAACATGAGGTCGAGATTAAAAGGAGTATACCTGAGAGTGACTTCTGGTATACCTTTATGTATGCACACATGTATATACCATACAAATATCTACACCACACACACATACACACACGCGTACATGCACATGCACATGCACACACACGAATGCATGCACACACATGCACATGCAATACACACACACACACACACACACACACACACACGAATGCATGCACACATGTCTGAAGAAAACACTTGTCTGAGCTTCCCAAACCGAAGTGAGCAATCATTTCTGACCACCCAGGAGAACAGCCTAGACAAAAATCAAAACACTTTCCAGGCTCTCTCAKAAGCCACGATGAGCCCTCTGGCAACATGGAATTCACCAAGTTTGAATCCTTCCTTCCTGCCTCCTCCGCRTCCACCCTTAACACAGYCACCCCTCTGWGACAGCTGAATGGCGGCAACACAGCAGTCTTGGGTGGTGGCACTGTGTATTTCCCAGAGGGTGAGATTCTCCCATCTGGAGGCTGCTGTCCCACCCYGTGGCAAGGAGCGCCATGGTGGGCTGCCTRCCTCCCTTCTCCCAGCGATGACACCTTGCTCGGGTGTTTGCCTCATTACTATCTGACTCGCAGAAGGTTTTTCTTGCGATGTATTCCAGGCTAATTTTAGAAATTTGTTTTCACCTTCCGACATTGATTCCTGGGGCAGCTTGCAAGCTGCCTGAGACAGAAATCAATGGTGACAGCTTCGGCGTGGGCTCTGTTCTTCATTAACCCAGCGCTCTAAGCAGTCCCAACCCTGCCTCCGCCCTCAGGGCCAGCCCTGAAGAGGAAAGAGAGAAGAATGGGCAGCTGGGACGTTTCTTTTGGTACCCTTAANGCATGCACACATGTCTGAAGAAAACACTTGTCTGAGCTTCCCAAACCGAAGTGAGCAATCATTTCTGACCACCCAGGAGAACAGCCTAGACAAAAATCAAAACACTTTCCAGGCTCTCTCAGAAGCCACGATGAGCCCTCTGGCAACATGGAATTCACCAAGTTTGAATCCTTCCTTCCTGCCTCCTCCGCRTCCACCCTTAACACAGYCACCCCTCTGWGACAGCTGAATGGCGGCAACACAGCAGTCTTGGGTGGTGGCACTGTGTATTTCCCAGAGGGTGAGATTCTCCCATCTGGAGGCTGCTGTCCCACCCYGTGGCAAGGAGCGCCATGGTGGGCTGCCTRCCTCCCTTCTCCCAGCGATGACACCTTGCTCGGGTGTTTGCCTCATTACTATCTGACTCGCAGAAGGTTTTTCTTGCGATGTATTCCAGGCTAATTTTAGAAATTTGTTTTCACCTTCCGACATTGATTCCTGGGGCAGCTTGCAAGCTGCCTGAGACAGAAATCAATGGTGACAGCTTCGGCGTGGGCTCTGTTCTTCATTAACCCAGCGCTCTAAGCAGTCCCAACCCTGCCTCCGCCCTCAGGGCCAGCCCTGAAGAGGAAAGAGAGAAGAATGGGCAGCTGGGACGTTTCTTTTGGTACCCTTAACTTTTTGTCTTTGGCACTTTCTTCCTTCCTACTCTTTCGCCAACACCTGCTCTCTCCAGCAAGTGTGAAGAGGAAGGAGGGCAAGATTTACTGAGCACCTGCCCACACCCAGGCGCTTGGCCTGTTAGTTCATAGCATGGCCCCTTTTAAATTTGCCTTTATCACCCGAGGTGGGGATTGCCTCCGTTTGAAACAGACACAAGAGAGACAAACCCAGTATCACATAGCTCCCAGCTCCTACAGAGGAGACGGATGAGGGTCCACCCCAACCCTGCCTTCTCCCACCATGCAGAAAACTAAGTGTGAGAGTTTGAGAGGATGMCCCAGCYCAKCCCCTCGAGGACACTCAGAGTGTGCTCTGCCCTCTCGGCCAATGGGTCTACTGAGTTTTGCACCCAGAGACTGGTCCTGAGGAAGGCTTCAGGGACAGCCAACTCTCCTCCTGGGAGCTCACTCCACTCATGGGAATCAACAGTACTGGCCAAGGAAGTTCTCAGGAGGATTTGCAGATCTGCAGAGAACTCGGCCAAAGGTCATTCAAAAGATGTGCAAGCATTGAGCGATGYGGGACATTGTTGGAACATACGGACTTGAATAGAGCAAAAAAAGATGGGGTAGGTTCAAGAAGGAGGTGAGGCCAGAGGGTCTACATCAGACAGACCTGCTTGATAGAAACATAACTCAAGCCACACAACGGGTCATGGTGCATTTTCTAGAAGCTACATCAAAAGGTAAAAAGAAAGGGTAAAATCGATATTAATAATACATACATTTAACCCGGTGAATCTCAAATATTATCTCAACATGGAATCAATCCACACATGCAAGAGCTGGAGARRTGGCTCAGTGGTTGAGAGTGCTTGCTGCTGCTCTCCYAGACGACCTGAGCTTGGTTCCCAATACCCTTATGAGGAGCTTCGTAACTCCAGTTCCAGGAGATCTGACATCCTCCTCTGGCTTCCTTGGGCACCCACACATATGTGGCACACACACACACACACACACACACACACAGCAAATGTATAAACCAGGTGCTGTAGTAGACACTTTTCATTTCAGTCCCTCAGATCAATGAGTGAATGAAAAGGAAAGTTTTTTAAATTATTATTAATTATTATTAATTAATGTACTTATTTCTTTTATGTGTAAGAGTGGTTTTCCTGGGCTGGTGAGATGGCTCAGCGGGTGAGAGCACTGACCACTCTTCCAAAGGTCCTGAGTTCAAATCCCGGCAACCACATGGTGGCTCACAACCATCTGCAATGAGATCTGATGCCCTCTTCTGGTGTGTCTGAATACAGCTACAGCATACTTACATATAGTAATAAATAAATCTAAAAAAAAAAAAGAATGGTTTTCCTACGCATATGTGTGTACACCAAATTTGTGCTTCAAACCCACAGAGGTCAAAAGAAAGTGTCAGATGCGCTAGATTGGAGTTACAAATGACTGTGAGCTGCCATGTGTGTTCTGGGAATCAACTGTCGTGTGGGTTCCAGGTCCTCTGGAAGTGCAGCCAGTGCTCTTAACCCCTGAGCCATCTCTCTAGACAACTATCCCACAGTGAACACTATCAGTAGGAAATCACGTATTCATATTGGAAAGGACACATGATTTCATTCTTATGGAATTATTATTGTAAAATAAGAGAAGTACTCATAAATACCTCACCCCATTTTAAATATTGGAATTTGATTCATTAGTAACAAAAAACGACCGAAGCTTGTGATGACTGGGTGCCTTCTGAGCATCCACTTTCCAAACTCTGAATCTACCACTGAGACAAATGTTAGGTCATGTTAGAGCAATATTGTTCTCCTCTACAAAAAGGGATATCTAGGCTAAAGACTTCAATAGCTGGTCTGGATTCAAACCCAACCAAGATCGGCTAACTTCTCACTTTGCCCTCTTAGACAGCAATCTACAACTGAAGCCAGACCAGTTCATCAGCCAGAATAATCCTGAGCCTTACAAACTTCAGGCATCCTGGGCTCACAGCCCTTCCATCGCACGCTCAGCACTAAGCATCCTATATCGATACTGCTAGGAGCCAGCACAAGGCAATTTAATCCTTCCTAGCCCCCAACCACGTGGGAAGAGGCTGGGTTTTCTCATAGAAATGATATAAAGCCAAGGAGGAGTTCAAAGAGGCTAGCAAGAAGAAATCAGATTTGCATGTTAGAAAGCTCATTCTGAAAGCCGCAGGGAGGGTGGTTTGGAGGGTGTTGGAACTGGAGAAAGGAAACCAATTTAAAAGTCATTCGAGTGGCGACAGCAGATATAAGAGGGGTTCAGAAATGATCAAATTACGGAAGCTTGGTGATTGAGCACTCACTGGGTGGGGGCAACAGAGAGAGAGTGGAGGATGACTCTGCTTCGTGGTCTGAGTAGTGGAGTTAATGGTGGGACCATTAGCTGAGACTGAAAGTACAGGCGGAAGTGGGAGTTAAGCAAAATGAATAGACGTGATGAGTTGGAATGTTGTATTGGACTTGACATTATAATTGATTGCCCAACATCCATTCAACCCTTCTGCCATCTGTCACAGAAATGCACACTGAAGGMCTTGCTCCAGATCCAGGGTGGGCCCTGACCAGATAACCCAATTGTGGTGGCCCATCCCATGCTGATGACAGGTTTGGAGCAGTCTAAGCCAGTGGGTATATGCTATTTCCCCTCAAGATTTCTTTGGTGAAGAGGCCATGAGTTGACCCATTTCAAAGGAAAGTACCTACTTACTGCTTCTGGGTCCACCAGCTGTGGGAGAGAAGAGAACTGTCTAGTGATTAAAAGGGGAAGGAGGAAGAAATGATATCCTGATTACTCCTGACAGCCATTCTCAAAAAGCTCAGAGTAAGGTAATTCTAAGAGAAGAATATAATGAGAAATAAGACACATCTCTTGGTGACATCACTGAACCATTGAGTGGGTGGAGCCACCCAGAAGACCAACCTGGTACTGTTACTGTCTTTGTAGTGCTGAGAGGCCCAACCCCAGGGTCGTGGACACACCCTGTAGAGTACAGCCCCGCCACCAAGCTATACCCGCAGCCCAGTTTCCTTGTTTAAGCCACTGAGACTTGGAGTTTTACTATGCAGAGCCCCAACATGCTCATTAACATGAACTGAGGTCACTTGGGGCATGACCCCCAGAGTCACGCAGTACAAGATTCCCTGGACTAATCCATGGAATGCAGAAAAACAGTGTCTGGAGCTAGGGACAAATCTGGTATCATCGGGTGAGGTATAAACTCACTAAGAAGAAGGAACTGATCCAGGGATGCACACTGTCAGGGGACAGAAAGAAGCATGGTGTGGAAGACAGAKCCCTGYRGGGGCTAAATGACTCTTTGGAAGACAAGTGAAGTGAAGAGGGAGTTTTGAATGTAGGGTGGACACTGAGGGATCCTGACTATGGGAGTAAGGAAAGAGCGGGAACAGATAACGGGTGAGAGCCATGGCTAAATGTCAAAAGCACCATGGACAGAGAGACACCAGTGGCCACAGAGAGGAGTGTAAATTAAGCTACAGGCCAGCCTGCCTTTCCAATACCCAATACAAAAGCATCTGAAGGTTCAAATGGATATATTCCTTTCTTGCCCATTGTAGCTCAGTCCAGGGAGTGGCACTATTAGAGGGTGTGGCCCTGTTGGAGTGGGTGTGGCCTTGTTGGAGTAGGTGTGTCACTGYGGRTGTGGGCTTTCAGACCCTCATCCTGGCTGCCTGGAAGCCAGTATTCTGCTAGCAGTCTTCAGATGAAGATGCAAAACTCTCAGCTCCGCCTGCACCATGMCTGCCTGGACGCTGCCATGCTCCCATCTTGATGATAATGGACTGAACCTCTGACACCCATATAACAATTCAAAGGGAGGGCCAGTCYAGAGCAGAAGAGGCCCCTCTCCATAATCATGAGGGCTGGATCCCTCTCCTAGCTATCAGCTCAGCAATTTYGTAAGGTCTTACTGTGCTYCACACACCGCAGCTGACTCATCATCTGCACTTCCAGCTCTAGCCCATGGAAAGGGGGAAATCAATCATATCTCATGCAAACCACTTGCATGTTTTCTGGAAGTTACATTCTTCCTTTCRAGAAGAACTAGGGAAATGAATGCTCTCAAGGCTCAGGGAATTTTGAAGATGGGGATAAAGGCATGTAAGGGAGAGCCGGAAGGTGGGGTGGAGTGCCRTGTAATGCTGTCTCCTGGGCATGACGAAGACACTGYGTTCATGAACTCACAGCAGCTGTGGCTACCTGTACAAGACCAAGGCAGTTGGCATTGTGGTGTGGGTGGAGGAGGGGATCCTAGGGCCCCACCCCTCYTCTTGGTAATTGATGGCTACTGGGGAAGGAAACATCATTTTCTTCATGGCTGTGGCCCCAGGTAGATGAGGGTGACCTCACACTCGTACACGCAGGCATCACTAACTGAACTCAATGAGTTATAGGAAAGAAGGGTAGAARAGAAGAATGAGAAGGTGGGAGAGGACATACTTGAAGAACGGAGCATGAGTGGAAGGCAAAGATTAGGGTTGGATATGACCAAGTTACATWGTGTATCCTGTATGTCTGTGTGTYGCTATTAAAGAATAAAACATACAYGTTCTGAAAGAAAAAAACCTYAACAAAATAAACTAAGGAATTAGCCACACTCAGCTTTGAGAGAGCCTTCTAACTCTGCCCAAGGCTAAGCTGTGATGTTCTTSCCAACACCCAGGAGATCTTGACGAAGGAAGAAAAAGATGGGCATCTGAGTACTTAAGGAACTAAGGCTTCCTCCCAGGTTCTAGGAAGTTGAGGCAGGTGTAAAGACTCTATCTTTGCTATACAGATTCCTCACCTAGGCTTATCTGAGTAACGTCTTGCCCTGGTTAAGTGATGATCTCCCAAAGCCCAAAGGGTTTCAGTTTCTCCTCCAGCCACGACTCATCAACTGCCTGCTCCTCCAGTCAGGAGATGGCTCTGCAGCCCAGC
>BDUI01004739.1:81757-94402 GCA_002335545.1 Apodemus speciosus
TCAGAAAACTGAGCATGATACTACCGGAGGATCCCGCTATACCACTCCTGGGCATATACCCAGAGGATTCCCCAGCATGTAATAAGGACACATGCTCCACTATGTTCATAGCAGCCCTATTTATAATATCCAGAAGCTGGAAAGAACCCAGATGTCCTTCAACAGAGGAATGGATACAGAAAATGTGGTATATTTACACTATGGGATACTACTCAGCTATTAAAAACAATCAATTCATGAAATTCTTAGGCAAGTGAGTGGAAATGGAGAATGTCATCCTGAGTGAGGTGACCCAATCACAAAAGAACATACATGGTATGCACTCACTGATAAGCAGATACTAGCCCAGAAGCTCAGAATACCCAAGAAACAATTCCCAAATCAAATGATGCCCAAGAAGAAGGAAGGAGAGTCCCCTGGTCCTGGAAAGGCTCAGTGCAGCRGTGCAGGGGAATACCAGGACAGGGAAGCGGGAAGGGGTTGATTGGGGAACAGGAGGAGGGAAGAGGGCTTATGGGACTTTTGGGGAGGGRGGTATCCAGGAAAGGGGAAATCATTTAAAATGTAAACAAAGAATATATAGAATAAAAATTATATATAAAATATTAATAACAATAATTTTAAATAAAAAATCTTTATAAAATTATTGTACTTAATGGCTGTACTATTAGAGTCCTATTCAGAAAGTCTTTTCCTGAGCCAATGAGTTCAAGAACATCTCCTACTTTCTCCTCTGTCATATTCAGGGTCTTATGTGGAGGTCCTTGATCCAGTTTGAAGTTGAATTTTATACAGCGTGAAAGATTAGGATCAAGTTTTATTTTTCTACATGCAGCTATCCAGTTTGACCAACACCACTTGTTAAAGATGCTGTCTTTTTCTGTAATGTGTATTATTGGCCTCTCTGCCAAAAATGAGGTGGCCTTAGGAGTGTGGGTCTGAATATGCATCCTCCATTCTACTTCTAGAGTTGAACAAAAATGAAAACACAACAGGCCTAAATCTGTGAGACACAATGAAAGGAGTTATAAAGAGGGGGTTTGCCAAAGACCCCAAATGCCATCCCTATCTGCCTCTACCACCTCAGTCACCCTCTGGTCCAAGTGTCAAAGCAGTTGGTTCAGCAGCCTGGACATGATGAAAACCTTGCCATACTTCAGGCCCCGCTCAGAACTAATCGCCTTTTTTAGGGACTTGATATATTCACCAGAGTAACACATTCTTGAGAGGAACGTGCAACCTCCAAAACACAATCCTAAATCTTGCTAGTAGGAGATGCTGGCTGCAACACCTTATCAGCCTGGAAGGACTATTTCTGCATGACCCATACCACTGGATTCCTAGGAGATTTACTGAGATAGAAGGCCCTTGAAATTGATTTGAATTTGCCCCAATTTCTGCTTTACCAACAAGGCTGGAAGGGTTTTTAACTCTGACTCTTGTTGGGGTAGGTCTGTGTATTCAGATCTGAGTTCTATGCCATAAGATCAGGTTATGGTCTAGACATGGACATTATTATATTGACCAATGTGTGATAAAGAATGCTCCCCAATAATCTCTGCTTTGTCAATAAATGGCTAGATCATGTGCTTGGACTGGAGAGAGAGAAAGGTGAGACTTGAGATCAAATAGGAGGGTCTCAGGTAGTGACCATGGGGAGAAGGAAGAACAGAAGGGAGGATAAAGAGGTAGCCATTATGCGGGATGGACCGGGAAGGAGCACATGGCCAAGAGAAGTTTGCTCTGAGGACAGGCAACTGTAGCAGAAGCTGCCCGGGAGACATTAATTTGGCAAGTAATGTGGCATTCATGTGAGTTTTTTTTTCTTTTTTTCTATATTCTTTGTTTACATTCCAAATTATTTCCCCTTTCCTGGTTCTCCCCTCCCCATAAGTCCCACAGCATAGAAGGATTAGTATAGCTCATAACCTGCCCAGCATAGTCCTGACATCTTATTAACAAATTACAGTGTTTCTGTGTCATTTTCTTGGGAGCAAAACAGACAAAATGAGGGTATAAACCCCTAATTGATATTAAGAAGCAAAACTGGGATCAGAATAACTAAGATGAAAAACTCGGAAGACAGAAGATGCTGAAGAGAATGTGGGGAAAGAGGAACACTTCTCCATTGTTGGTGGGATTGCAAGTTGGTAAAACCACTCTGGAAATCAGTTTGGTGGTTCCTCAGAAAATTAGACATAGTACTACCTAAGGACCCAGCTATACCACTCCTAGGCATATACCCAGAAGAGGCTCCAACATGTAATAAGGACACATGCTCCACTATGTTCATAGCGGCATTATTTATAATAGCCAGAAGCTGGAAAGAACCCAGATGTCCTTCAACAGATGAACGGATACAGAAATTGTGGTATAGATACCCAATGGTGTACTATTCAGCTGTTAAAAACAATAAATTCATGAAATTCTTAGGCAAATGGATGGAACTAGAAAGTGTCATCCTGAGTGAGGTAACCCAATCACAAAAGAACTCAATGATACGTGGATGTTAGCCCAAAAGCTCAAAATAAACAAGTTACAATTTACAGACCACAGGAAGCTCAAAAAGAAGGAGGACTAAAGTGGGGGCGCTTTGGTTTTTCTGAGAAAGGGAACAAAATACTCACAGGAGCAATAATGGAGACCGAGTGTAGAGCAGAGACTGAAGGGAAGGCTCTACTCTTCCTTCCTGGGTGCTCTACCTGGGGATTCATCCTATAAACAGTCACCAAACCCTGACACATCATTATGGATGACAAGAAATGCATACCGAAAGGAGCCTTTTATGGTTGTCTCCAAAAGGGCCCTGACAGAGCCTTACACATACAGAGGCAGATGCCAGCAGCCAACCATTGGACTGGGCGTGGGGTCCCCAATGGAGGAGTTGGAGGGCAGACTGGAGGAGCTGAAGGTGTTCACAGACCCATGGGAAGAACAACTATGTAGGCCACCCAGACACCCCAGGACTCCCAGGGACTAAACCATCAATGAAGGGGCACACATGTTTCCAGCCAAAAATGTGGCAGAGGAATGCCTTGTCGGGCATCAGTGGGAAGAGAGGTCCTTGATCCAGTGAAGGCTCAATAGAGGCCCCAACAAAGGGAAATCGAGGCAGAGAGGTGGGAGTGGGTCGGGTGGAGGGGCATATACTTGGAGGCAGGGGGCAGGAAGAGGGATTGGGGTTTTTGGGGAGAGGAAAAACAGGGAAAGGTTTTAGCATTTAAAATATAAATGAAGATTATATTCAAGTAAAAAAAAGCAAAACTGGGTGCAGCAACCCCACAAAAATATTGATAACAACAAACTCCTTTGGTCCAATTAATATTACATCATTGATATAATGTAATAGTGTGATCTCAGTATCCAGATCCCTGTAATCTAAGTTATGACACAGAGATTGAAAGCTAGTATTGTTCTTGCTGCAGAAAAGTAAAGCAATTGTTCCTGGATGTCTTTTTATGGACAAGTATTGAGAAAATTTACTTGTAGGATCAATAGCTGTATACAATGTATCAGTGGCATATAAATATCTGTATTCAACATATCAGTGGTGTATGAATAGCTGTATACAAAGTATCAGTGGTGTATGAATAGCTGTATACAATGTATCAGGGCTGTTTGAATGTAAGCTCAAGTAAGGAAACTATAGCTGATACAACAGCTGCAATGGACATCTGTAATTAATTAAGATTATGGTAATAAACTATCATTCATATTCCACTGGTCTTCTGCATAGGTTAAAGAGTTAAAGAGAGGTATGGTAGGATTTATGGGTACACAAGTGTACATTTCTGCCGTGGTTAGTGCCTGCCAAGTAATGTCTAAGACAATGTCTCTTTGGATTTAGTTTTGGCTAGAGAGTTTTTGCTAGTTTTATGTAGAAAATTGGTAATGCTGATCACTAAGCTTATCCTTAAGTTTGTATTTTGGGTGATTGAGCAAAAAGGGATGCTTTTTCAGAGGAAAACAACTGATGTTTGCATTCATATGTGCTTCCAGAATGGTTTGACTAGATAGTTTATAAACCTTTTTTTCTGTTTGGAACAAGTCACTAACTGGCTAGTTAATAATCTAAAAGAGCATGTGCCGAGTTGCTGGGGTGGGGGCGTTGTTTGGTTGGTTTGGTTTTGGGTTTTTTCTTTGTTTGTTTTTTCCTTCTGACTAACCATAGCCTGACTGAACTTTCTGAAGGAGACCATGGCTTCAGAAAGTTTCTGGCTTTCCCTGGCACTTTGTGACCTTCTGACCCATCTCAGCAAGAGCCTCCAGGCAGCAACCTGAAACTTAGAGCATCACCCAAACAGGACCTCAGCTGCAGAAGAGCTCAGAACTCTCCAAAGGCCTTCTGCTTGCTAAAGGTATCACCTTCCCCAGAGCTTAGGAATATTCCAAACATATTTGTCACTCAAAGTTTTGATTCTAATTGGAGGCAGGTGGAGAGCCATAGGGCACAAACTTTCAAGGACTATAATTTTCACTTGCTGTTGGAAAGGAGAGAAAGTTGAGAGTAAGATAATAAAGCAATTAAAAGTTTTCTCAGTAACAGTGAGGAGGCAGGCCCTGAAAGCAGCTTGCATCAGTTTGCATCAACAGGGAAACTCCTCTGGGAGGCCCGACCAGAGGCGCAGGTCTGAAGTCTGAGCTTTGCCTCAGCAGCTGACATCATGATGTCAGGTTCAACTTCTGTTTGTCAGAAGCTGAACTTCTTGCCCAAGGGAACTTTCTAAGTCTGCCCTTTGCCTTCTCATGCCTCATGAATGTGCAGGCCCTGCTTGGGGCTTGAGGGGCAGTGCTCATGTGTGTTCAGGCCCTGCTTTGGGGGGGGCCTCATAGATGTGCAGGCCCTGCTTTGGGGGGCCTCATGGATGTGCAGGCCCTGCTTTGGGGGGGCCTCATGGATGTGTAGGCCCTGCTTGTGGTGTGGGGACACTCCATACTCTAGCCCTCCACACCACTGCAGGAGCCTTTAAGTCAGAGCCTGGTGGTTGCACGCTGTCACCCTTCCAAGCCTGTGTACACTGCCGCATCTGAGGCAGCCTTCTCTGTTACGTATGCACAAGGTTACATACACCCCACTTAGCATAAGCCCCCTAATGCATTTTTTCCAAATTAAATCTGTCTTATTCCCAATATTCCTTTAAAATCTGGTCTCTCTGTATAGAGTATTTCATGTCTCCCCATGTACCATGAACTGGACAAAATCTGCCTTAAAGAAACTGGTTTTCTATACATTTCAACATCTGCTTCTAAAGGTATCTTTCTGTGAGTAAAAGATATTAAGTTAGATTTAAAAAACAAGACCATGAACCATCTGTTTCCATGTATTCTTGCATGCTCAGCATTGCTGTTACTGTCACCTTTAGTGGGACTGCGCGCCACAGATGCTGTGACTCTAGTCACCAGGAAGTGGCTCTGTGAACTGAACAGAGCCAGAATAGAGAGCCCCACCTGCTTGCACATTTTCTGTGGAGAAAACACAACAGGTTGCTTATAGTCAGTGCAGAATGTATTTTTCTCACATGCTTTTCAGTGTCCGAAGAAGGACATGACTGCATAGCATTTGAAGCCATGGTATAGAATGTTAATTTAACAGAGAAGGACACCCAGAAGAAGTAAATATAAAATACATAAGGGCACAGAGAAAACTCAGACATGCTTCTATTTTATTCCTAAATTAAGGTGGAAGCAAAAATAGATACAGAAAAATCATGAAAACTAGGTGGCTTGTCAATACTAGTTGTCCAGGTGACAGAGCTATATGGCCTCCATGTTAAGAGTGACGAGTCCTTTACAGATTTGGAGCTTAAAGCTTAGGGCTGGGGATGCCGTCCGGTTGGTAGAATGCTTGCTTAGCATGCACAAGGTCCTGACTTTGCTGTCCAGCACTGCATAAGCCAGGCATGCTAGTTCACAGCTGTCATCCCAACACTCAAGTGTGCACACAGGAGAACCAGAAGTTAGAGGTGTTCCTCAGCTAGACAGTGAGTTCTAGACCCACTCCAGCCACACGAAACTTTGTTCTACAATAGAAGAGGCTGCAGTTTAGAGGGCTTGAGTTTGACTGATGGACCAATTAATTGTAATTGTATAGATTAAACTCAAGCAACCCCTTCTTCCAGTCCAGCCTGTCTGGATTGGAAGTGACCTCAGCCTTTCTAGACATTAGTTTCCTATAGATGATGAAGGTTTAGATGTATTCCAGATGCCTTCCAACTCTGTGTGTCTTGACTATGCTACAGAGAAAGGACTCTGCTCGCTCTTGTTATAAGGGTATAGAGCATGCCTTAGCCTCCTGCTTTCTGGACCCCTGTGCAACCTCACATTCTCTCTCCCTACTTTTGTGCCCCTCCCCCTTCTTCCTTCCTCTTTTCATAGTGTTGATATTTTCTCTAGCCTGTCTAGTCCTGCTCACTCCCCTATTTTTAAAGGGCCACTCTACCCCTTTTCTGAAAGCACAACAATGTGGCTCAAGGCCCTGCCCATCATCTCAGTCCAAGAGATCTCATTGTTCTTCATATTGTTTGCAGTATCTGAACTGCAGCATAGCCATTTGCTGACTCAGGATGAGGAGACGATGGTTTTGCCTTTTGCCTCTGCTTCTGGACCCCAGAATACTACAGAAGTGGGACATCCTGTGCCTAGATGATCAACATTGAACTTCCAAAACAGTTTTTCTACTCACGGAGATTAAAGGAGACAGAATCACTCATGTATTGGCCCATACACAGCAGTTCTCAACATTCCTAATGCTGCAAACCCTGTAAAACACTTCATGTTGTGGTGACCCCCAACCATAAAATTATTTTGTTGCTACTTCACAACTCTAATTTTTCTACTTGTTATGAATTATAATGTAATTGTCTGATATGTAGGGTGTCTGACATGTGACCCTTGTGGGGGTTACAGCCCACAGGTTGAGAACCACTGATCTAGAACGTATATTATCTAAATAAAACATGGTTTTAGACAACAAAAGAAATATTGATCTTTTCAAAATGGGACTCTATCTACCCAGCCAGTACTTGAGAGTCTGATGCTTATACACAGAAATCAAAGGGGGATCACAAAACAACTCAGCAAATACTAACATACAATACTTCCCGCCTACAAAGTCTAGAATTAATATCAAAATAATGCCAAACCTACATTCCTTATTTATAAATAATATGTATAGAAAAAGTTTTTTACCAGATGTATGAGCAACACCAATTTTCTTTCTTCCATGAATTTCTATGAGGTCACCCCCATATTGAGGTAGCTCAGTGCTTTATGTATGGGTGTTTGAACTGGAGGGACAGGAGGCCTGCAGATGCTACAGAGCTCCCTATGGGTGCAGGTGGTGGTTGGTGGCTATGTGACCTTCTCAGACATGACACATCTAGAGATGGACTGAGTGCAACTCTGGCTGAGTCTGCTGGGTTTGTGTCCTAGTTTCTCAGGCCTTGACGTGGGGTGTGCTGACTGGCAGCTCTGTCTCTACA
The DNA here is from genome assembly GCA_002335545.1 of Apodemus speciosus. Taxonomy (NCBI): domain Eukaryota; kingdom Metazoa; phylum Chordata; class Mammalia; order Rodentia; family Muridae; genus Apodemus; species Apodemus speciosus. The sequence goes on from BDUI01004739.1 coordinate 89,239, forward strand.
GCCTTCCTGGAGATCCTAGCAAGGGGCAGGCCCTCTGAATAGAGGATGTCCCAGGTCTGTCTGTGTGCTCCTATTATGTGGTAGAAAAAGAATCTAGATTCACGTCACCTTACTTGTTTCTGATACACTTTACTCACTATACTCCCCTGTAGAGCCTCCAATCCTCAGCAACCACCTATGGCAAGAACAGTTAACAACACCAAACAGCTGCAGAATAAGGACTACTGTCTGACTTCCCACCTAACAAAGCTTTGGAAAGAACCTTGAAAGGTGCTGGGACAGGTTGGTGGCTGAGTGTTTGCCTGGCTTCCACAGGTCCTAGATCCTATCTCCAGTGCTGAAAACACAAAATGAAACAAAAAAATAACTTACTCTCTAAAAAGTTATTCAACTTCGTTTTGCCCTGATTTGAGTAGTTGCTATCATAAAGAACAAAAGTTGCATTTTGGTAGCTGATAAATGAAAATAAACATCTAAGGATGTGATAAGAACACAGATGTTCAGGGACAGAGATGGAGCAGAGATGGAGGGAATGGCCAACCAGTGACTGCCCCAAACTGTGACCCATCCCATGGACAAGAACCAATCCCTGACACTGTTAGTGATATTCCATTACGATTGCAGACAAGAACCTAGAATAACTGTGAGAGGCTCCACCCAGCAGCCAATGAAAAGAGATACTGAGACCCATGGCCAGACATTAGATGGACATCGGGGAGTCATACAGAGAACAACTTAGGTACCCAAAGAGGATAGAAACAGGACAAGAAGACCAACAGACCTGTGCAATTAAAACGTGACCATTTGGGCTTCCAGAGACTGAATCGCCAACCAGACGGAACACAGGCTGGACCTAGGCTCCTTGCACATCTGTAGCAGATAAACAGCTTGGTCTTCATGCCAGTCCTCCAACAGCTGGAGCAGGGGTTATCCCTGAGTCTGTTGCCTACCTGTGGATCCCATGACCCTAAATGGACAGCCTTATCTTCCCTCAGTGGGGAAGGATGTGCCTAGTCCCACAGCAGCTTGATGTGCAGGAGTGGGGGGCTGACACCCAGAGGGGTGCTTTCCCCTCTCAAAAGAGAAGGGGAAGGCGGAATGGGGAAAAGACTTGCATGAGGGGGTGCTGGGAGGAGAGGAGGGGCTGATATTGRGTTGTAAAGTGAATAAATTAAATAATAAAAAAAAACATTTTAATCATTTATACGCTATATCTTTATATATAGCATATACTTATATATATACTTATACATACCTATATACTTACATGTACTATATATACATGTCTATATACTTATATACTATTAGCATTAATATCAGAATTAATATCTACCATTTATATAAAATGCTTATAATTAAATAACCATCTCACAGAGTTGTACATTCTGAGGTCTTGAGGGACACAATGAAGTAGCAAGGACCTACAATGAGGAGGTGATAAGGGTTGGTTGAGGACAGCTCCATAGCAGTGCGCATGCCTAGCATGTACAAAACCCCAGGCTAGACTGCAGTTCAGACAGGAATTCAAAGCTCTAGGAGGGTTTGGCTCTCCTGTGTAGCCATGTGTGCTGGGGGTAAGGGGCCCATACCCTCCAGAGGCTAAGGCAATAGGATACAGGGCGTTCAAACTGCTCCCCCCACCCATACCCCACTTTCATGTGTTTTTAATTTTTATTTTTTAAAAACTTACTCTTTTATTTATTTACATTCCAAATGTTGCCTCCCCTGTCCAGTCCCCCCACTCAGAGGCAAAGTGGAGGGGGGAGGAGGTCAAGTCAGCTCTTTAGAGCCCCTGGGTTGCTTCTGGTTTAGGTTCCCACAGGCCTGCCTTCCATACATCAGCGGGAGCACAGCCCCATCTAGTGGACGAATGCCTACCAGACAGATTTCTCTTTTCTTCTCCCCCTCTATCCCCTCTACTCTTTTTCCAAACTCAGGATCAAGTCCAGAGTGTTGCAAATACCAGGCAAGGGAGATTGAGAAAGGCCATCGCCAGCTCCAGGCCAGCCTGGACTACATAGATTCTGTTTCAAAACTAAATAAGTAACATTAAAATCAGTGCAGCTAATGTTCACAATCGCTAATCTAAGTGAACCTTGCACTGAAACTCACTGGCCTAATGATTAAATCTGGGAAGTGGGTTGGAAAAATACATTGAGCCTGACAAATACACTCAAGCTTCCATTTGTTACATTGTCATGTTATGTCAAAAATTCCTGGGTGTCAGCTAGAGAAAACTGCAAACCAGGTCCTACAGGTAAATGACACAAGTCAGAAGGGGAGATGAAGTGCGTTATGAGAGAAGTCCTAGGATAGGAGAGAAAGCTGTGACAAACTGGTGGTTAGTGGTGTAATCAATCATGCATAAGCAATGAACACAAAGACACATGCGCCCTCGTCATCCCATACAAAGACCTTCCAAATGTCTCGGAACTTCTAGATGGCTGAACAAGTGAGCCTTCCTGAAAGTGCTGTGCCCAGAAGGCACAGAAGCACCACCCCCTCTGCCATCCTTTTCCAATCCTGCCCTTCCATGTAGCTCTGTTTTAACACCAGACTTGATGTTTCTTGCCTATAATACAGTGTCACAAAATAACCCGGTGTCAGGTCTTCACACTTCACAAATGGGGATAAATTATTCATTGACCAATTATAAAATAAAGTGGAGCAGTTTTATCCCAATTGGGCACAATGGTGTTCTTCTACTCCCAGTGTTTTCCAGAATGATTAAGGGACCCGAGTTCAGAGATAGCTAAGTTCCATAAAAGCCAAAACTAAGACCAACAACCAACAATAGTACTGATTAAAAAATCAACAGACATCAGTGGTTTGATAAAGCCCACTCAAATAAGACTGCCCCACCTGGGGATCCAGACCATATACAGTCACCAAAGGCAGACACTGTTGTGGATACCAAGAAGTGCATGCTGACAGGAGCCTGATATAGCTGTCTCCTGAGAGGCCCTGCCAGAGCCTCACATATACAGAGGCAGATACTTGCAGCCAACCATTGGACTGAGCACGGGGTCCCCAATGGAGGAGTTAGGAAAAGGACTGAAGGAGCTGAAGGGGTTTGCAACCCCATAGGAAGAACAGCAATAGCAACCAACCACAGCTCCCAGGTCTGAACCACCAACCAAGGAGTACACATGGAGGGACCCATGGCTCCAGCAGAGGGTGGCCTTTTTGGGCATCAAAGGGAGAAGAGGCCCTTGGCCCTGTGAAGGCTCTATGCCCTATACTATGGGATACGGGGGCAGGGAGGTGGGAATGGGTAGGTGGGTGGCAGCACACCCTCATAGAAGGTTTAATGTTTGAGAATTTAATACACAAATAAAGGGTGGTTTGATCAAGCCTGCCCACCACTGTTCACCCCCTTATCTCACTGCACTTTTTAAAACCCAGGGTCAGTATTGCATAGATATAGGTCCATTCAATGGCCTATCAGAGGCAAGAAGAACAGGAGGAGGAGGAGCAGGAGGAGGAAGAGGACAAGGAGGAAGAAGAAGAGGAGGAGAAAGAGGAAAAGGAAGAAGAAGAACTCTAATGTCCCTTCCAGCAGCCATCAACAACTGCCTATAGTAGCACCTGAGCTAGGGGTGTGATGCTGTGATCCATCCAGATCACTGCTGGAATGATGGTGTGCATGCAGCCACAGCCGCTGTGAGTTTATCTGTGCAATAGCACAGTCATGTCCAGAAAACCCTACTATGAAGCAGTTCTCTGTGATTTTTTTTTACCTATTACAATCTTTCTTCCCCCCTCTCCTGCAATTTTCCTGAGCTGGGGCAGGGGGTGGGTCGGGGGTGGGGGCAGGCAGCAGGTGTGATACAGATGTCCCATTTGGGGTTGAGCAGTCCGCACTGTCTTATTCACTTTTACCAGTTGTGGGTCTCTGGATTAATTGACATCTACAGCAAACAGATGAGGGTTGTGGGATGTGCTTATAGATGAGTATAAAGATGAGCACTTAGAAAGCAATTTAATAGTGTGCAGATTCAGCAATCTAGGAGTGGTTAGCTGCTCTATCAACCATCTTGGTTTTGGCAAGTGTCACCTGTGGGGTTGGTAGAGTCATGTGTTGGCAGGTGCAATAAGACAACTCACTTCACACAACTTTCACAGAGCATCTGTTGTTTAGGAAATATTTCAATCTTGTTGGCTTTTCTCTTCCTACCAGTAACAACATCTGGATCCTTCTCTGGAGGGAAAACCACCTCTACCCTCTTCCATTCTGGGCCTGGGGTAGATCTTTTGTTAGAGGGAAAGGGAGGGTGGTACTTGTGTTGAGTCCAGTTGTGAAAGTTCATTGTTAACTTCTGCATGTGAAACCAGAGAAAGAGACAATGGAGACCCACCACTGGGTGGTGCACTGCCTTCAGGTCATTATCAACACCCAAATTATGTCTGATCATGCACATGTGTAAATGGGCCTGCATTAAATAGGACCTCAAATAAGACAAGACCTTATCTTTCATATCTCTTCATCCCAAGAAACCTTCCCATCCATGCATAGTGATGCTTCCATGTTAATGCTTGTTAGTGAATAAAATAACTTCATGAAAAAGAGGCTAAATAGTGTGACTGGGGTAGAACCAAGGTGGTGAGAGCTAGGGTAATTAGAGGTTTTGTTTTGTATTCCTATATCCTATTTCTTATTACAGAAGACAGGATAAAATTTAAAAATCATATCAGGAGTACTTGAAATATTGAGTATTTTAGGCCATGAGAAGCCAGTCAGTGCTTGCAAGGGTGATCAAGGGTGTATTTGCCCTCCTGACTGGAATAATTGGCACCATCTCCTACAACTGTGGCCCAGAATCCCAAGCTACTTATTAAAATACAAGTTAGGTCTCAACATCCAAGTCTTATGATGTTTTTATATTTTGCTTCCTCTGGCCTTTAGAATCTCTGTGTGATGTAGTCCAATGTGTAAATTCTACATTCAGTGGTCCTTGATAACATTACTCTACACACATCTAAAAATATGTGCTGACACTTTTGCAGACAAGGCTAGAAAAGGGAATTTTTTATTGGATATATTCTTTATTTACATTTCATTTCCATTTCCCTGGTTCCCCACCCCCAATTGTCCCATATGTCCTTTTCCCTCCCCCTGTTCCCCCATCCACCCCTTCCCACTTCCCTGTTCTGGTATTCCCCT
>BDUI01004740.1:34387-61341 GCA_002335545.1 Apodemus speciosus
GGACGGTTTCTGCTACTAGGTTCCGAACTACCTCCTCAGCTCTGCTGGGCCAGGTCTGAGATTCCTCCCTGCTTGCTGCTGGGCATGCAGTTGTCCTCCAGCTGTCTCCTCCTGGCCTGCCTAGATGCCAGCTCTTAAGAATCAGATCTTTTTCTCCACAGATCTGGGCTTATCTGTTAGATCTTTATGGTGACCTGGGCTCCTCTGTTTGCTTTCTACGATGACCTGGTTAGGCTACCAGCTGCTAGATGGTGGCAGGTCTCTCTGTCTAACCCCGGGATTCTCTGCAGGAGTAGAGGTTCCCTGGTTGGACTGCTGGAGCCTAGATGTTGGTGCTCTCAGTCCACAGGGTTAGCTGTCTAAGGTGCCCCAAGGCAAGGTGACTGCCTCTGCAGTAATACAGGCACAGATGCCCAAGTGAATTTGTGGCTATGCGGGCCAGCACAGAAACCACCAACTACTCAATCAATCAATCAATGTTAAAGAAAAAGAAAATCAGGGTCAAAATAATGCCACTTTACTGTGGTGAATATAATCAATGGGAGTATGCTAAAGTAGCCTGCTAATAGTATAAAGAGAAAGGGATTTTCCTTCTGCTCAATTCCCAGTGGAGCTAAAAAGGCATCTCAGTTCCCAATTTTATCTCCAGTTTGAGGTTGCGAATTGTGATGGAGCAGACCTCTCCCACAGAGTCACATCCTTCACCTTGTTCTGAGGTACATCTGAGCTGTTGTGGGTGGAGCTGGAGGCTGAAGAAGCAAGGCCAGGTGATGGGGTTACAATGCAGAGGCGGGTCTCTGTCACCTTTCCTTTTCCAGGCTGAGCCCCAGAGAGAGCGCTGTCAGTGAACATGTCAGGAACCCTTTGAATCACAGCTTTCTCATCTGCTACACAATGCTTTGGTACCTTAATAAGATTCAGCTGCATAGAGACTGTCTTCTTTCACAAATTGAAAGAGAAAATCTGTTTGGATATTTTCAAGGGTGATGCAGAAAACTTCTAAGTTTTCCTTCATTTTTTTTTTCTAATAAAGTTTTTCCCCCTTCTCAGCAGCTCTCTGCTTTATATGTTCAGGGCAATGAACTGAATCTTTAAGGGATTAGAAAAAGAAATAAATGAGCAAATAATTATGCTTTACAATCCTGAGATTGAAGTCCAAATGTGACTCAACACAAGTGAGATTCTGAGCATGAAATTTTTGTAGGTATAGTAAACATTATCTTCTTATTTTGTCTTTTAAATCAGGCTTTTTAATTAATTAGTTTGTCAACTACAACCCAACTGTAGTTGACCTCTCCTTTCCTCCTAGTGCCCCCAACATACACCCCTTTTCAGAAGAGAAACCATTGAATAATTATTGTTTGTAGCCTAGGCTTGTCTTAAGCTCTCTATCCATTTGCCTCAGCCTTCCAAGGGCTGAGTGCTCACCTCCATGTCTGCTTAGTAGCCTCTTATTATTTCAGAAATTCATTAAATCTTTGTCTGATTTAAATCCAACACATGTCCCACTAGTACCTGAATTGAATACTTGCTCCCAGCTAGTGGCACAGTTGAGAACGAGGTTTCCAGAACCTTTAGGCACTGGAGCCTCATGGGAGAAAGTGGGTCACTGGGGCATACCTTGAAGTTATACAGCTTAACCCATTTCTGTCTCCTTTTTTCTTCCTGACAGATTGCAGAGGCAACATATCTAACTGATTCATGCTCCTGCAGTCGGGTGCTCCATACTAAGGTGAACTGTTCCCCCTTGAACCATGAGCCCAGTCTCCCAAACCAAAAAAAAAAAAAAAAAAAAAAAAAAAAAAAAAAAAAAAAAATCTGTCCTTTGCTTAGGTTGCTTTGTTTGTCACAGCAATGGAGAAATGCAACTAGTATTTTTAAACTTTAGCTTTTATGAAATATAATCGACATACACTAAAATGTAAAGAATCAGTTCTGTGAATTTGATTAGTTCCTAAAATAATCAAAATAAGATACAGAGTATGCCTGTGAATACAGAGTTCTCTGTGCCTTCCTAGTGCTTGTCCATGGGAGGCCCTTCTTTATTTCTAACACCCCATTTAAGCTTCATCTCCTCTTAATCTCAATATGGAAGACAGATTGCTATAAATTCTTTTATACTTGGATCCTTTTGTTCATTCTTAGAAACCCACCCATTTGTTGTACCAATAAGCACAACCATTTATTCTGTTGGCAGAGAAAGTTGTTCAGGGATTGCTAGTTTAGCAACAAAGCTGGTGTGTATAGTTTTGCAGAAGTATTTTGTATGAACACATGAATACCTTGCTCTTGGGTAAATGCCAAGGAGTAAAATTGGTAGGGCATAAGGGGCATGTCTATTTCACTTTTAAATCAAACCCATCAAACAGTAGTTCAAAGTGATTTTCCCACTTTACACTTCTTTCAGCGGTGCACAGGCTTCCCAGTGCTCCCTGTTCARACTAGGCAAGTGGTCCTGATGGATAGATAGACCAGGAGACCCTATGGTTGACATTCATGCCCTCTCTCCCTCTGGAGAGAATGATGTTCATGTCATGGTGCTGCAGCAATCTGCATTCCTCACCACAGTGGAGAAGCTGAGACTGTACCACATTCTGTGTGAAAGGAAACAAAACTCCAGATACACCCAGAAGCTGAAATTGTGGCCTATTCTGATTATTCCTCAGCTTTATTATCATTTCTTCCTCGTAGTTAAATTGTACATACCACACTGTCTGCATTTTCTCTGGTGGAAAGATCTGAACATGCCTTGTCTACAAAAGAGAGTGTGTAGACTTCTTAATCAAGTGGACTGAGCTGGTACTAGTGAGCTGACTCTTCCCTCCAGATGATGGAGGAAGCTGCCTCTTCACAAAGCTCTAACTGAAGACTGTCTAAATCCAAAAGAGTCACCATAGTCTTCTCTGGCATAGCCACCAAGAAGGGGTTATTTGTTAAATATGTTCATTGTAAGAACAATTTCTTCATTTGACTTCATGTTGTTATCATTATAGCTAATGTACCATTCATAACCTGAACATCATAATAATTCACACCTTAGACAATGGATAGGCGTGGCTATTTCTTCCCATCTGTTGAAAAAAAAGTGGAAGGTAAACCTCAAGGCCAGACAACTTTGAGTGTTTAGAAAGCAAGAGTATTTCCTGTAGAAGACATCATGAGAGCAATGCCATGGCTCTCTTTCCCAAGGGCCTACTCTGTTAGTCTCTGGAAATACATAGATTACAATACTCCAATGTGGTCTGCTCAGATTTGCTGTCCTTGGTGGTTCAGGAAGAGACAAATTTAAAATAACAACTTGTTCTGTCTTCATTCTCTTTTCTTCACATTTTCCCAAAGCAATCCTGCCTATCATGTGGTTTCAACTTTCATCCGTATTTTAAGGATTCTAACATCTGTAAACCTTGCCAAAAGTTCTGGTCCCCTATATCCAGTGAGTAGTAATGCCTGATGTCCCCATGGGCAACCTCAACTCTATGCATCCAAAACCCATGTCATAATCTTTCCCTTCCGTGCTGCTTGCTTTCATCAGGGGCTTTTAAACACACATGCACTTCCTCTGAGAATGTTTTCTGAAATTAAACTCAGAAGATCAGTACAAGGACWCTGAATTCTACACTGTACCCCCAAACTGCTGCTTCAAGCACACATGTCTTGCTAATGTCTCATTTTACAAAGTCTCTTCCCTGGGTGTCCATATCGTGTTCTTTAAATTCCTCAAAGTTTGTTTTTTTTCTTCAAATCCTGTTAAATCAAAGATGATTCTCCACCTACATGTATGAGACAGCACAGTGACACCTGCTCTGTCCTTCCTCTTCGTTGCTGTGACATTTGACTTACACATGGTCTGGGTGTGGTGCATGTTTCTTTTTATTTATTCCCCACAGTGACAGTGCAAGCTGATTAACAGCAGCTGTTTGTTTTATTCACAACTATGTCTTCCCCGCTTAGAAAGTTTTAGTTATACCAGAGACATTTAAATGATAGTGTTTTGAATGAAGGGCAGAAAAGGATGTATGAGGAAGAGCCTTGACTAAATTAGAGCAGGCCTTGCAAGATTGCTTAATGAATAAAAAGAACTTGCATGAAAGCMTATGACCTAATTTTTTCCCACCAGAACCCACACAAGAAGCCAGATGCAATGGTATACATTGCTAACCCTGTTAGTCCCAAAAGGCAATAAAGGGCAGAGACAGGAGAATCAGCCAGAAGCTYGCAGGTCAATGGCCCCAAACTTTATCATCTGACAGTGACATGCTCACACTCAAGCACATATACTCACACAATAATTAAGATTTAAAATCAATTACAATTAAAATTATATTCAAAATCTAGAAAATGGTTTTATTTGTTTTCTTTTTCATTCTTTCTTTCCTTTTTTCTTTCTTTCTTTCTTTTTTTCTTTCTTTCTCTTAATCGCAGACACAGACAGATCCCTGGAGTACTTCTTTTGTGATGGAGGGTGCAGTTCAAAGAGTACTTTTCTACCATATGCAAGATTCTGGATTCAACTTGTGACATCTGAAAGAGTCCACCAGTGAGCTACATGGCAAACTTATAGTCAATGATTCTGAGACATTGGGCTTTGGGGTTTTGCACTCTTCGGCGAAAGAAGATGGCAGGAAAGGACTGGGAATCTGGGGCAGTTGTTATATTGTATACAGGGTCTCGTCTCACTATGTAAGCATGTCTTGCTTGGGAAGATCTGTCTGTTTCTGCCTCCCTAGGCTGAGACTGATAGCTGCCACTCCACTGGGTTGCCCCTTGCTCATTTCAAATCCACCACTTGCTTGAGAGTCTCTCCCCTGATAACCTATCTCATTTCCAGTGTTCACTTCTGGTCTCATTGTTACACAATCCAATGGAACATTGGGAAATGATGAACATACGCCTCCTAAATTCCTCCTCCTAAAATTATTTTCAGTAGATTTTTATCAAACAGACTTGTGGGTTCAGGAGCACGAGACACTCTTCCTCCTTCTAACAATAGAAGCGCCTCCTAGCCCTGTTCCCCTTGCCTCTGTTCCCTGCTTTGCTGCCTCTGAAGCACTCTTTGATATCTGAAATTACTTATTGATAAGCTTATATTCTTTTATCCCAGAGAGCACAGTATTCGTAAGATAGAGCTCTTCTTAGTGATGGTCTTTACTAAAATGAAGGCTTCTTCATTCCCCAAAAGACAAATTTTGAAAACATGTAAATAAATCACTAAGAAAATTTATGATACTGTACATATTTTACTTCCTTCCAAATACATGACCGCATAACATTAGTTAAAAAGCACTTTTGCCCTAAAGTCTGATGATAAAAGTTTAGAGTCAGAAATGTTAAAATCTAAGACTATCATGTTCAGCTCTAAAACATACCCAAGGGAGTCAGAAAAGTGAATTCAGCTTTTCTCACAATTGGGTAATACCTTGATCCATAGAGAAATGTATGAAATTTAAGTACAGAAAGGATTCCAAGATCCATATTAGATATTTGATAAATAAAAAAAGATGAAACATTAGGTTTAATGGATTCTACTGTCTGACATCAGCCATCTATCTAATCACTATCAAAATCATTTTAAGACCATAACCACTTGTTATTTTCCCTAAAGTCATCTTTTCCATTTCTCTCTCTAGATATAAAGATAAAAAATGCTTAAATGTTAATTGTGATGTTAAATTGTAATTGAGAGTAATAATCTTCCAGTCAGAGCAGTGTTTTGGTGCTTGGAAACAACTCCAAAGCTTTCAGTCTCTCCCACCTCAACTTACCAGACTCCACTAAGAGGGCAGCAGGGGACACCACCACCAACAGTATTCAAGTAAAGACATCAAGTAGAGTAGTTATGAAGAACTGCCACTGCCCTGTCACCACTAGGGTCATAAAAATGATGTGTATTTGCTTATTTATGTGGTGCACAAGAGTGTGTGGCATGCCCGTGTGCACTCATCACAAAAGCTAGTGTGTGCATGTGCTTGTGTGTATGTGTGTGTGTGTGTAAATGTGTGTGTGTGTGTGTGTGTGTGTGTGTGTGTGTATGAACGAGGGTGGGGGCTGGGGGAATGCCTGTGTGCCAGACACTTATCGCCTTACAGGCTGAGCCTCTCAAGCATCTCAAAAAATGTTCTTCATTCTGAAAAGGAACATGGTCCACAGAGAACCTCTCACCTGCTGATGCCTGTAGGAAGGTGGGGGCCACATGATAACTGTGTACTCCATTGTGTTTTCACAACCACTAACATCTGCATACGAGGATACTCTCAGGACCACAATGTTCTATTTCAGAAACACTGCAGCCTCTTCCTTGTGTTATAACATAGAGCAAGCTATCCATAACAGGTCTGAAAATCTGACTCTCAGCCACAAACATCAGGCATCCATTAGAATTCAGAATGCTTAATGTAGTTATTCTAAGGCTCTCTTAGGGACACCAAATGATGAAAAGCAAAGACAAACTTTTGAAAATCACTGTTATTAGTCTCGTTCATAACGGAAGAGAAGGCAGAAGGGGAGGGCTCCACTTGGAAAGAGACTTGGGAGTAGAAGAGCCACCTGCTTTCTGAAAGTTTTTACCTTGTCTCTCCCCATCCTTTAGGGTGTAGGATTAAAGGATCATATGAATGTCTCCTGTTCTCAGTGTCTTTGTCTCTTTTCAAACTTAGTACATGTTTAGGTTACTTATAGCATTTAGTATTRTAAATTTTTCCTATTATTTCACTCATATTGATAGGTTTCTGTCTTAGAAGACAGAAACATTTGTCTGTCCCACCCAAAGCATGGAGTATGGTTTGGAGCTTGCGGTAAGCCCCATGAGCTGTTTCCCCACACACTGTGGTGTGGATGGCCTGTCTGTCATTTACATTCTGGGTTAGTCTCTGAGAACATGCAAACTGATTTTCTTTTGTGGTGTTTTTGGCTGTAGCTCACAATTCTCCCACCATACCTCAGCGGGATAAATATCAAACTCAGAGAGGATCCTAAGACACCAAAGGAAGGAGAGGCCAAGGTGTATACTCATTAGCTTCTTGTTTGTCTCTACATGGTGTTGACAAATTGGATCAATACCYTAGGGACCATATGTACTGAATCCAAACTGGAATTCTGTCGTCAGGTAGAGCCCGTCACCTCAGCTGCAGTGCCAAAGCGTTGAGGAAGTCTTAGCCTGCACCTTTCTCACACACCATTGATATTTTAGGGAATGTCTCAGTGTTCTAAGGTGTTCAGCTCACAAAGTTATCTAACATACCCATTGCTTTTCTGTTGTTGCCATGAGCAATAAAAGGACCAATGTCATTTTTCAAGGTGACCTTTTGAATTTTTTTAAAGCAAGAGGGTTAAAAAACGTATTTTAAAAAAAGTCCTTTCTCCTTTGAAGTCCAACTGTAAAACTTGGATTGGCCCGTAACAGCCTGTCAATAAACAAGGTAGACAGAAGTAGGTTTTCAGAGTAGTTGTTTTTGGTTAAAGTCCATTCTAGGAAAAATGGTTACAGATCACAATACTGGTTGGCTGCTTTCTTTCTTTGTTGACATATCTATTCTTCAGTTATACTCTTCAAGCTATCCTCAAGAGCCCTTCAACTAGTATAAAGCAAGGAGCTTTAAGGATAAGATTTCATACATGTCCAACTTCGCAGTGTGCATCCGGAATCCTAAGTATTCGCATACCTTCGTTCACATAAATACCCATGGATGGTTTTCATGTGAATCTCTGCCTCCTGTAAGGAAAGAGCATATGGAAATCCAATTCAGATTTCACCAAAGTTGTGAAGCGGAACCCCAACAAGGAAGACTACTGAGTTTGCTTGCTTTCTGGCAGCAGTGAAAGGATGCAGGGCCATGTCTGACGTGGGAAATCCCATCCCCACGTGAATGTGGTTTCATGTCTTACATACTTAGACTGTTCTGGCTGCTCACGCCAGCAGAAACAGCTGAGGAAGCAGAAACATCTGTACCCACAACTCTGAATAGTAAGCTTGAGTTTCGGATCGCTTTCCTTTAGTTCTCTGGTGTTTATGCTGACCTGAACCTAAATGGAAGAAGGCATTTGTCCTCAGATTGCTGATCAATGTACCCTGTTGTCTCTGAAATCACCATAATGAATACTTTCAAGTCAAAGATAGTGAAGCACCCCATTTATTTCTTTCTCCTGAGTGATCACAAATAAGAGCACATCAGATTTACRTGTCTATGGGTTGTTTTCTCTAATGTATATGAAGACATTGCTCAATGCAAAGATTAGAAAAATTCTACCAGAACCTAAAAATTATCRTAAGTGTAGGGAGTTTCTCTAAAGAACTGGTAGGTTCTGCTGCTGCCTTCATTTCAGTATCTCCTGCCTCTTCACTGGCTTTATGATGCTGACCACTGAGGCGTGCCTTCCTGTGCCTATTGATAAAGCTGACTAGTAAATGTGCATTAACAAACCTGCATCTCAGTTACTCTCATTTTCTTGGTCATGCTAGCCTCTCTGAAGCAGGGAAGGTCTTCTTCTGAACTTCCCTGTCCTTTATTCCTATTTGGGGTTTTCTTGTGCACTACTCCTAATTTAGCAAATTATTTCTCTTCCTGTAATTGCAATGTCCTGTCTCCCTGACCCAAGTCCATACAAATATTCCTGAATATTTTTAGAATAACAAAAGTATCCCCAGGCTATTAGCAAAGCTTTACCAAATCATACAGAAAATTATAAAAGGAAATCATGAAAGAGAATATGGATAATATTTTCATTTTGATGATGCTGAATTGGAATTGTGGTCTCCCTCTTGATAGAAAACTGCTTTCCCTTGGAGCTATTTCCCAACCCCCTTTTTAATTTTTATTTTGATAAAAAAATGTTTGCTAAGTTTCCCCAGTTGGACTTGAACTTACCGTGTAGACTTAGATACACCAACACAGCTTAGATAACATGGAAATGAAACATCTTAAATTCATCAGCTTTTATTCAAGTGTTCTAATGAAAATCTTCTTTATTGGGTCTCAAAAAGTCATTTCCTTAGCTCAAACTCTGCAATCTTAGAAAAGCTGGAGTGATTCCAGCAACCTCCCACGTAGGCCTTCTCGACTAGTCGCCTGCGAATCCTACCCCGTATTCTCGTTTTTAATCTTGAGCAACTTAAACCCTACCTAATAGAATACTCTCCTGGGTAGAAAGTTACAAAGAACTTTTCCAGGTTTTCATTGAAAAAAATTTTCTTGAAGTGTGGGAAAGCCATGATCAACAGGAGAGGAATGAGATGGTTTCTTAGCGTCACTGTCAGTATGTTACTTTGGACATAATACTTACCATCCAAGACTCTGTGCCCTTGCCTGTAAAATGGGAGGAAAAAAACCAGCATCTTTGACCTTATGCATTCACTACTTTTGCATCTATATGCATACATACTCTGGATTGGAAGCATTTGTKAAAGTAAAATTCAATCTCTAGACTGAAACAAGGAGAACATTCATTCTTACCGTTGTTTCAGTAGTAAATAATATTCACATAGCATTGGCGTTGCATTAGCCACTCTAAGTTATCTGAATACCTTATCACATATATAGAAGAGTGTGCAGGAACTATATGCACACATTATACCATTTTATACAAGGATCCCATACATCTATAGATTTATTCAATAGCATATGCCCTGGAGGCAACACCGCAATGAGGCAATGACTGTCTCATTGAACAATGTCTCTTTTCCTTTACAGGCAAAAGTTAATTAATTCAAGTGAAGAACTTCGTAAGGACTGCAGATTTGTTTCTATCCTTGTTGAACCCGGAGATGATCTACATCATCTTCAGGTACCAGGGGAATATTTTATATCATTGAATCATCTTTAGTTACAGTCTACACAAGCTCACTACCAGAAAATCTGTATTGCAAATGTGCCTGTGATAGTTTCTCATATCACAGTCACTTAACCATTCAACAACAATTAATGGAAGAATGTTATTGACTGCCTCTTATAGTTGATGTCTTATATTAGGTGCTAGAGGCATAACATTTAGGAAGAATGAAAACAAAGTTATACCTTGTCATAGAGAAAGAACCATCTTATGGAAATTTAGTATTATGTCTGCTTTGGAACGACATGGTATGGTTGAAATGGTAGAGATGGTCTTGGGTCAACTGAAAAATGCAGGTGTTGTGTATTTTTGTAGAGAGTCTCACACTGGGTTTGGTCTTGCCCAACATTCACTTAAGAAAATAGAGCACAATAAAGGTAACATGCTATCAGTCATGGGCTTATGCTATAGGAAGACCTGCTTCTTCTAACCAGTTCTTTTGGATAGACTTAAACTATTGTATAAATTTAATCTGATTGCTCTACTAGAGAGTGTCCATGTGGAGAGTAAATGTCCTAAAACTAAACAGAAAGAATGGCATGCCATGGCAGGAGATCCCTCACACGTGAGCACTAGACATCCTAGGTGACACAGTCCAGTCAACCCTGGTGACCCAGATAGCATTACATGGGAGACGATGGAAGAACAGCTCAGTCAACCCAGGCACCACACAGAATCCTCCCAGGGAATGAGAAGACTGATTTTAAGCCATAATTATCAAGGCTGTTGTTCTGTGTCAACAGAAATAGTGATGCCAAGGGAGTCTTTGCTAACATTTGATAAGCATGGTGAAATTAGCTATCTTTTATAAGACTTAGTCTTATCAATCCTAAAATAATACAAGGATCCTTTCACTGTTTTATAGGCAAATGCAGTAATATATTTGAAATTCCTGGGCATTTGGTGCTGTAAGTAATAGCAGTTGCAGGAAGGTAGAGGTCGTTAGTTTTTTGACATTGTCTCAAATGGAGTTTTGTTTCAGATCAGGAACCTGAGAACACCAAAGCTCACCCCATGTTGCTTTTTATATTTGACCAAGTCTATCACTTCTTTCTAACTGCCTAAAGTCAGGGTAAATGACAACAACCTATTTCTCTTACAAAGAATTCAGGAAACACCAACGTATAACCTACCTGACACTTCTGCACCTTTTCACATATTTTTACTTGCTTTTGTGTAAGCAAAGTTGTATTCAGTTGCCATGACAACATCAAGTAATTTAAATTGTTGTTAAACATGGCATCCCAAAGTTCTTACTCTTGCTTCCGATTGAGGGCTTCCTGAGATACTTGGGAAGATTCAAAAGTAAATGATGTAAAACACTGGGTGTTTGGGAGTGACAAATCTCATTTATGCTCACAGACATCATTCACCCTGGTATGGAAATCTTGCTCCATGCAGACTTGAATCCTTTCACTTCAAATCCTCATCCACAAAGTCTCTATAAATGTGTGTTTAAAGGCTCCTGGCTCTTGTCCACTCAGTATCTAGCCACAGGAACCTGAGAAGAGTCCCTGGCATTCATGATGCATGTAGGATTGAAGAACAAGAAGGCAAAAGGGATAAAAAAAAACCTAGTTATAACTCTTCATTAGTTTTGGGTACATCAGATAATTTGTGCAATGGCTTCAGGGCTTTAATTGAATCGCTTTTACCACCTTGTCTTAATTTTAATTATGCAGCAATCATTTTTTTACCAACCTATGCAAGGAATCATATGAAAATGTGACACATGACAATATACATTTACCTAAGCTCCAGGACTACAGCGACCTACAGGCAATTACCTACTGCCTCTAGCGCTGAAACGGCCAATTAAAGAGTTAAGGAAATGGCCTCTGAATCACCTACATGATCCGGTTTTTGGACTGCCAGGAACAGTGCACTTCAACTGATATAATTTTTGACTGACTGATTTAGTATGTCTACATCTGCTAAAATTCCAGACTCATGCCTGTAAACCTGTGGAGTCCGGTTTCATGAGCTGCTCTCGCTGTTATTAAAGAGGATTCCACCTCAGCCTGTGTCCTAACAAGACAGTCTCACAGCCATTATTTTGAAGCGACGTCTTAGCTTGCCATCAAGGGAAACTGTCTTGCCAGGTCAATGAGGATATTACTGAGTTCATTTTAAGTATACAAGCTACTCATTCTAGTGGCTGTGAGAAAGAATCCAAATAGCAAGAGCCTGAAGAAAGGAAAGGAGAAGAAGAAATAGGGAGAAAATGAGAATAGAAAATGGAGAGATGGAAGAAGAAACTGATGGGAGATAAACAGAGGTAAGTATTTTTAAAGGTATGTGTATAAGTGTTCTGTCTGCACATATATATCTGCACCACATGAGCGCTTGATGCTCACAGAAGCCAGAAGATAGTGCTGGCTATTCTGGGAACCAGAGTTATAGAAGCTGTGAGCCACCATGTGAGTGCTAGGGGCTGGACCCCAACCCTCTGCAAAAGCAGTAAGTGATCTTAGCCACTGAGCTATCTCTAGACCCAGGAATCAATACTGAAAATCATAGCAACTGTAACATAGTTCAGATGTTCAATAAGCTAAGGAGAAAGGAATTGACCATTGTCATCGAAACACATTTGAATTGTTCAACCATTTGCTTGGGTTATCATCTCTCCCAATGGTGAATCTACTATGTTTCCTATGAATAAAAATTGGGAAGTACTGAGGCCTTCACGAAATGATCCCAAAAGAGTAAGCAGGAGTGGAGAGGGCTGTGGGATGGAGTGAAAATGACGCCCACACAGGCAGTGCCAAAGCTCAGAGCCCTGCATGGCCACCTGAAGCTCATTCCTACTGGGATCCACTGCATGACAGTGCGCGCTCCTGAGCAGGTCTACCAAAGAAGCTGCCGGGGGAGGTGCAGGTACTCTAATTATCCACCAACTCCTGTAGATCTTTCCCTGAGAACATACTCAGATAGTGGATTGCTAACACTGGAGCCTGCCCCCATATGAGCACTGCAGCCTCCAATTGGCACAGAAATCCCTCAGGCAGAGAGGCTAAGTGTTTATGACAGAAAGTCTGCCCACCCAGAGTGCCAAGTACTGGTATTGTCTGAGAAGGGCACAAAAGGTATTTACTATAAAAATTAGCCCAATTGTGTGTCTGAGTAATACTTAATTCCATTGTGGAGCTTAATCTAGTCCTGAGTACATTGTTTACTCGTTATATACTGGATGAACCAAATTATGTGTTTTCCTATTGTCAATCAATTTAATCTTTAAAATATGTCCTTGGTGTCAAACATTTCAGAGTATTAATTTGGAGTGTCCCAGAGTGGAGGGAGGGACAGAACAGCTGAAGAAGAAACACTGTATGAGCTGGAAAAGCTCATTAGTTCTCTATAAAGCACATATTTCGCTAGGCAGTAGACAAGGGCAAGTCTATGAGAAATACATTTGCCAAATTAAAATTAGGTGGGACACAAAGCTTAGGAACTAAATATGTACTGAAAAACAAACAGTAGAATAGAAAAGTGATGGAGTGTATGGAATTCTGAACCTAATTACAACAAGTGATCAGAACCTTCTTATAAACTACTTTCAGTGCTACTTAATCACATTAAACACAAGGATAAAGATAGAAGAACTGAGCACTATGTACACTATGCGAAATCACAGATGCATTATATAACACAAATGCAACTTTAAATTCTTGATGTTAAACATCAACTTAGCAGTTAGTTCCAAGTAGATGTTCAGACAGCACAGAAACCTTGATCAGGTGTCTTCTCACAGTTCCTTTGACAGAAATTTTGGGGCAATTCTAGTCAACCAGTAAACTTTTATGTGACACTATTGTAAGTACCCCATAGATTTGTCACAAATCTTTGAGGGTGAGTTTCCCAAGTCTCCCCGTGTACCTTCTCTGTGTGTTACACTGCTCTTTCTGTTGTAACTTTAGCATAAACATGTTAGTTTGCAATAGCATAAAACCTACCACTCGCACTTAGAATGCATGCTTACAGAAGCAATCTATTGAATCAACATTTAGTTGTCAATTATGGCAGAAATCAGAATAGCCACAAAAGAGTACAAAGAGAGACAGAAGGGAAAACAATTCAAAGACATCTAACCTATTATGTAATATCCCAATACAACAGCATAGCGAATAGCCACCATGTTTCTCTGTGCCTGTCAATAAATTATGACATCTTTATCTTGACTTGGTAGTTCTGTCTATCTAATTTTGACTTATAAATGCACCTATAATGGTTTTTTTGGGTCAACTAAGAGGTTGGCTGGTCCACCAGGGACTTGATTGGGAGAACATGGGTTTGGTATCTTCATTGTTTCGGTCCAAGGATGAATGAGGAAACATCTTCATGGAAGAGATAGAAAAGAATCCAGAACACAAATGCACACTCTTTCTTCACTCTAACTTCAGAGTGGGAACAATGGCATTGGTGTTGGCACCACAGTCAGAACAGCGACAGGACCAGGTTAACGGTAAGGCAGGCGTATTCTTCACCTTAACCTGAGAGAGGATATAAAGGCCCATACCTATGCAAAGCCATAAACCAGGGGTATGAACTGAGGTCATCAACTTAATCTGTGTCCACAGCTTTATTTATTTAACAACCTGAATCAAGCAAATTAAAATTAAATTACAAAAGCAAACAAGACAAACAAAAGAAGCAAAACTATAAGCAATAATCTTAAGTACACCTAAAACTAGTGGCAGTAAAAGGAGGCAGAACCGGTTATTCTCTTGTTTACTAGACATTAAATTAACACCTCTAACACTCTATGTGTATTATTTATTCATATGTTATATAACTGTATCATAGAAGTTGGCTATTACACTTCCAGACGTAAATTACAAATATCCCTGTTTTCACATATCTCACAATCTTTTTTTATCTGCTCCAAGCAAACATGACTAGAATGGTCCTTTGTACATTGTGATAAATATTTGATACATATTTCTCATCATTAATACAGTAAATGATCAAAGAAAATCAATGTTCTCAGTAAATGTTCTCTCAGACATCTCAATAATGTCTTAGGGTGACAGTTCAATGCTTGGAATATGCTAGAAAATGAAATCAAATCAAAGCAAACAAAAACAAATCCTCTAAGAAAGCAGTTTCCTTCCTAACTCTTGTTTTGTACACTGTTGTGTGGTATGTGTATGGAGTAGTATGTAGTGTACACGTTTGCTAGCATAGGTACAGTCATCAGGAGCATGTGCCCAAGCATCTGCATGCCCCTGGATCCCGGAGGCTGAGGCTGGTGTCTTTGATCCCTTCTACTTTTAATTTTTGAGAAGGGAGTCTCTTACAAACCTGAAACTCTAAATCAGCTAGGTAGCTAACCAATGAGTGTCAGGGATCTGTTTATGTCTGCCACATACACCTGCTACACTGAGCAGCCTAGACCTAGCTTTTTGTATGAATTCTGGAGACATGAACTCAGGCTTTCAAATGTGTGTGACAGGCATCATACTGACAGACGCATCTCTGGAGCCTTTTATTTAAAATATTAGACAAAGGATGCATTTAAGCAGTGTTTTACTTCAGGTTTCTATTGCTGTGAAGAGATACCATGACCAGTGCAACTCACTGCAGCTATAAAAGGAAGAGGTTTACAGCTCAGAGAGGTTTAGTTCATTGTCATTGTGGTGGGAAGCATGGTGGCAAGCAGCCAGAAATGGTGCTTGAGAGGTAGCTGGGAGTTCTACCGCTGTATTCACAGGCAAAAGGAAAAGACTGAGACCTAGGCCTGGCTTGATCTTCTGAAATCTCAACACCCACCCCTAAGTACACACCTCCTCCAACAAGACCAAATCTCGCAATAGTACAAACCCTTATAAGCTTCTGGAGCCATTTTCATCCAAACTAACACAAGCAAGTACAATCAAGGCACGAGTCTGTGGGCCTTTCTAATCAGGAGGTAGTAATTCCTTGTATAAACAGGAGCTTCTCAGAATAAGTAACCCAATGACCCAGAACAAGCAGGAGCCTGCAGTCAGGCAACATCTTCAGGTCATGGGAGGTGCGGAAGAACATCTGGAGTGTGATTTTTGTGTCTCCCCATMACTATGTCGTCACTGACAGACATGAGAAGAAAGAATAAAACTGATAGCTGAGTTGTGTATATATGCATATTTTAATGTGTATTTTACACATTATATGTCACACAGATAAAACAAAGAGGTGTGCAGAACCAAGTAAGCCATAGAGAAAATCCCTTAGCCTTCAGCTTGTTCTAGAGACAGCTTTTCCTGACCCACTTTGAGGTCAGGACTTGCTGCAAGAAGGGGAAAAGCCCCTGATCCATAGCTGAGGCTTCCCTTGATTTCAAAAGTGAGTCTCTAGATGGAAATAATCAGAGAAAAGCAGTGCCACACAGTTGTTTGTGTGTGCGTGCGATTGTGTGCACATAAATGTGTGTGATTATCCTCAGTGTGTCTGTGTGTAATGGGGCATTAACACAGACCCACATAAGCCTCTCTGCTTTATGAGTTGGATTTTTTATTTTTTTAAAGAAAATCAAGCCATATTTTTTTCCTTCCCATTCTTGGAGATGAAGCAGTTTACAGATGCAGAATCCTTTTTTAGGAATAATTCTCAATGCATCATTCAAATATCCTTTGAGCCACGCACACGATATGCACATCATGAATACGTATAATCACCACGCAGTCCTTTGTGAAGTCTTTGGAAATAGCATCTGAAAGAGCCGACCGACCGTGGGGCTCCATCTGAGGATGTGTATTTGGTTAGTGTTGCTGAGCTGATGCTGGTCACTTGCTTCCTCCTTAATGGGCTCTGTCCCATCTCCTCTCACTTGAAACACTGAACATTTTAGTGGCTTAAAAAGTAAAGCACAATTTCTAGACCCCTGTGAAGATGGTATAGGTAAGTCTGGTCAACGACAAAGGTACTTGTGGAATTTCAAAACATGTCATATAAACAGACAATTCTTTAAAAGACTACCACCTAAAAATTAGCTCATTTTGATCCTTTTAGCCTACTTTGGGGCTCATTTTTCAAACAATATTGGTCCTATTTCTCTGCTGCCAACAGTAGTAAATGCTCAAAATGTTGTTGTTGTATTTGTTTTGTTTGACATCTAAGCACAAAGGTCTCTCTTCTGACTCTAACTCATTATCAGCAGCATCTGTAGTTGTTTGTTTTTCACCCTCTTCTTGAGAAATGTGCAATATTTTTAAATATGTTATAGTTCTCTGAAACTCAGAACATTTAGCTGAAGAGCTATACCACCTCCTTTCTATTTTCCAAAGGAGACAGAGGCTGGTCTGTGTTAGTGACATGTTTATTCCTTTCTTCCATTTCTCCCTTCTGGAAAACATGGACCAGATCTGTTCAGTGAGCAACTGTCAGGCTTCATTTGGGGAACAAAGGTTTTTTGTTTGTTTGTTTGTTTGTTTGTGGTTTTTGTTTTTGTTGTCTTAACTAAATCACTCATCAAAACTTGAAGTTCGTTGGTTCATGCAGCAACCTCAACCTCTTTTCCAGATCCAGTTGTCATTCAATATGTTCAGTCTTTAAAGTAACCAATATAGAAAAGCATGCATTATTTTATCAAGAAGATTAAGCTTTGGTAGCTACTGCAAATTATAAAGATTGCTTTTGAAACTCAAAAATATAGAGTGATTATTAGGTAATAATTTATGTAGCTCTACCTTTCCACAAACTAATTTTAATTTATAATTAAATAAAATAATGGTATGTGAATATAATGTTTATTTATTTAAAGTGATGTTGTCCATTATATGCATAATAGATATTTAAAAAGCAGAAGCAAAATGTACCGTTACCACACCAAAAATGTATTTTTCAATTTTCAATGCAATTGGTTGCTGAATACCTTCAATGTATTTTACATAAGGATCCTATTTTAAACCAATGAGTATTTAAGTCATTAATAAAACACCTATATGGTGATAAGAATGAGAATGCCCCCTATGGACTCATGTGTTTGAATTCTTGGTCCACAGTTTGTAGAACTATTTGGAAAGGATTAAGAGGTAAGGCCATGTTGGAGTAGATGTGTCATTAGAGGTGGGGTTTGGGGTTTCAAAAGCCCATGCCATTCTCAGTTATTTCTCTGTCTTTGWCTGTCTCTGTCCTGTCCTGTCCTGTCCTGTCCTGTCTATCTGTCTGTTTCCCCTGTTTGCGTGTATGTGTCCTTGTCTGTCTGTCTCTGCTTCCTGCTTGTAGATCACATGTAAGCGCTCAGCTTCAGCTCCAGCACCATATCTTCCTGCCTGCTGCCATGTTCCATGCCATAATGGATTCACTCTCTAGAATGGCAAGCAACTATCGAATGCTTTCTTTGCTAAGTTGCTTGATCCTGGTGTTTCTTCACAACAACACAAAAGTAACTAAGACAACCTATTATATAATATCACCAGAGTTTTAAATATTTAAAACTATTAAAATCAAAATGCAACTCATAACCAAACTTTATAGGTACACTACAATGATGATGATGGTGATGGTGATGGTGATGATGATGGGGATGGTGGTGGTGGTTGTGGTGGCAGTGGTGGTAATGGTGCTTCAGCTGCTGCTGGTGGTGGTGATGGTGATAGGCATGTTTTGAGAACCCACAATATGTCAAATCACAGATTAAATCCATGGCTTAATATTACAAAGAATTTGAGGAAAGCAGCAGAAGCTTGAAAAGGAGAGAAGCTCTCAGTGGGAGCCTGAGAYGCGTCAGTTCAGGGTACTTAGACCGTCCGCAGAGAGGGAATGAATCTACTGAGTTATTCCCAGGTTTTCCTGGTCTATAGATCAGGGGAAACATTCAGATGAATAATGTCAGGACCAGAAATACGTTTCTGACGGCCCTCACTTAGCTTCCCCAAGCCCCGGGCACTGTGTATCCTAGTAAATGGGAACAGGAACATTCATGAGGAAGGAACAATTGTGCCATCTTGCGTCTTGCCTCGTCCCTGACCTCCTGGCCCTATCCATCTCCCTGCAGTTATGTTTCAGGTGTATTGAAGTCCAAGCATGCATTTTCTCAGTTGCCGTAGTGATGACTCCTCCACACAGAATGAGCGCCCTCCATACTCATGGCTGGTTATGCTTCACTTCAGYGTGCTGYCCCTAGCGCCYGAGGTAAATTTGTGACTCTTAATCATAGGCACCATTTCAGTATATACTAACATTGATAAGCATTTAATTTATTGTTTCTTTAGTAGAATGGAATGCTTTAGCACATGACGAGCATTTCAACAAGTGTCTAGTTTATAATAAAATAGTAACTATTGTTATTTTTCTCTTGCTGCTCATAGTTCTGATCCCCATCAACCTCCCTCAGCACTGTCTGCTCTGCCTTCTCTCCCAGTCTAGTTCCTTTTTTTTCTTTCAGAATTTTTTATTAAATACATTCTTTATTTACATTTCAAATGTTGTCCCCTTTTCTGGATTCACCCTGAAAATCCCCTAAACCATCCTCCCTCCCCTTGCTAAACAATCCACCCACTACTGCTTCCCTGTCCTGGCATTCCCCTATACTGGAACATATAGAGGCCTTCTCACAACCAAGGGCCTCTCSTCCTTTTGATATCCAACAAGGCCATCTTCTGCTGCATATGAATCTGGACCCGTGGGTCCCTCCATGTGTACTCTTTGGTTGATGATTTAGTCTCTGGGAGATCTGGGGGTACTGGATAGTTTATATTGTTGTTCCTTCTTTGGTGCTGTGAACCCCTTYAGCTCCTTAGGTCCTTTCTCTAGCTCCTCGATTGGGGACCATGTGCTCAGTTCAATGGTTGGCAGAGAGTGTTCCCCTCTGTATTTGTCATACTGTTCTGAATTACTATTCCCTTAGCTGGGGAAGTGATTTTTGAAATTCCTGGAGCCTGTAGCAGACATGCATGTGATTTTTTATTTCTAATACTGCAATTTTAAAAGTATTACATTTGGATATAAGTTATATTTTCTTTGTTTTTTTAAATAGTCTTGGAGATATTTAGGACTTGTTGATGTCTAATTTCTTGAGTTCTCTATATATTTTGGATATAGGTCCTCTGGTTGATATAGGGTTGGTAAAGATCTTTTTTTCCATTCTGTAGGTTGCCATTTGGTCCTATTGATGGTGTCCTTAGTCTTTCAAAAGCTTTTCAGTTTCATGAGGTCCCATTTATTAATTATTGATCATAGTGCCTGAGCTATTGATGTTCTGTTTAGGAATTTGTCTCCAGTCCCAATATGTTCAAGGTAGTTTCCCACTTTCTCTCCTATTAGATTTCGTGTGTACAGAAAGTCATGAATGGTATGTACTCACTTATTGGTAAGTGGACATTAGCCATAAAGTACAGGATAACCATGTTACAATCCATAGACCCCAAAATACTAAACAATGAGGAGGGCCTAAGGAAGGATGTGAAACTTTCACTTAGAAGAGGAAACAAAACAGTCATACATAGTAGATGCATGGTGGGAATAGACTGGGGCAGGGGTTGAGCAAGGGATGGGGATGGAAATCAGGTGTGGGGAGAAGAGGGTGAGAGAGGACTGGGAGTGAGGATGGGAATGGGTGGGGGGCCTCTCTGGGACTAGTTAGAGATCTGGGATGAGGGATGCTCCCAGGAGTTTATGGCGTGACCGTAGCTGAGACTCCTACCAGCAGGGGATGTGGAGACTGAGGATAGGTATCACTTCCAGTGGAGGGAGAGTGACATACCTACCCATAAAACCTTCAACCAAAAACTGGTCCTGTCTATAATATGTGCAGGGATAAAGATGGAGCAGAGATTGAGGGAATAGCCAACCAATGAGTAGCCCAACATGAGATTTGTCCCATATAAGAGATATATGTCATATTACACTTATGGACATCAGAGGACAATCTGAATTGAGTGAGATGAAGGAGTCAAAGACACCACAAGGAGACCAACAGAGTCAACTTACCTAGGTCCGTGGGGGCTAACAGTGGCTGAACCACCAACCAAAGAACATTCAGGGGCTGGACCTAGCTGCTCTTACATGTTCATAGCAGATGTCCAGCTTGATCTTCATGTGGGTTCCCTGACATTTGGAGCAGGGGCTGTCTCTGATTCTGTTGCCTGCCTTTGAATCACCTCCCTCTATCTGGGAAATCTTGTCAGGCCTCAGTGGGAGAGGATGCCCTTGTCCTGCTGAGACTTGATGGTGGGGTACTACGCTCTGGGGGGGGTATAGGGGAAGGATTTATAAGTGTGGGGCTGGGAGGAGTGGAGAAACGGGATCCAATTCAGAAGTAAAGTGAATAAATAAGTCAATGTAAAAAAAGAATATCTAGGATAATCATTTATACAAGACATTCTTGATTTCCCTTCAGAGTTTATGTGTAATGATTTCATGTTCAAGATTCAGGATTCCACTCAAATAATTTAAGGTTCTCTCTAAGTTTCTCATCATAAAGGAGCCAAATCATAATGGGGTTCTCAACAGTACATGGTAGGCTAAAATAATAACCCTAGTTCACATCATATTCCTGGGAAATAGTCATGTTATTTTATATAGAGAAAAAAAGAATTTTTGAAAATGTGAATAAGTATCTTAACTTAAAAGAGATAAATCCAGATGGGCTCTAACTTAAGAGAGTGACTAAGAGAAGTCTGAGATGAACAGAAAAGCAAAAGATGCAGACTCAGAAAGTCATGTAAAGAAGTACACAGAGCCAGATAAGAACTCTGGGAGTGACTGAAGCTGGAGACAGTGAGAAAGGGTTTTTGCCTATAGACTGTGATGGCAGGCTGTCCTTGCAAACACTTGTCCCCTACAGGATGTATAGTAAGTCCATCCCTTTATGCACTCTGCCAGAGTCGGACCAATGCAGATGCGGATGTACACAGCCCAACAATGGACTGAGTGTGGGGACCCCAATGGTGAAGTTAGGGCAAGGACCGTAGGAGCTAAAGGGGTTTGCAACCTCCTAGGAAGAACAACAATATCAACCAACAGACCCTCCCTGCCTCCACCCACAAAAAGCTCCCAGGGACTAAATCACCAACCAAAGAGTACACAGAAGATACCCATGGCTCCAGCTGCATATGTATCAGAGGATTGCCTTATCTGGCATCACTGGGAGGGGAGCCCCTTGGTCCTGTGGAGGCTCAATGACTCAGGGTAGTGGAACAATCTTCAGTCGCTGAGGCAGGAGTGGGTGGGTGGGTCGGGGAGCACTCTCATAGAAGCAGGGGGAGAGAAGAGGGGCTAAGGGGCTTATGGAGGGGAACTGGGAAGGGGGATAATATTTCAAATGTAAATAAATGAGATGACCAATAAAAAAGGAAAGTCCCCCCTAAAATGGTAGCTTTCCTTTTAATTCTTTACTGGTTTCTCTTCTTTCTAGAGCATCCACATTTACAGTTAACAACCACTGGACTTTTGATCGAGATGTGTTCTGAAGAATCATGTTGAAATTGTGATCCCTAGAATAGCCCTAATATGCGGAAGGTCTATAACATTTAATGTGTAGAGTCCATAGAAAGTCTTTGGATCATTGAGGCTTGCTATTGATCCCTATTTTATCTTCTTTCATTTTTGTCCTGGCCATGAGATTAACAGTTATGCCTCTCAACATATTTGTGCTATGTGGTGTGTGATTCAACACAGGCCTCCAACAGTGCTGTCTGACATCCACAGAATGTAAATTCTTGACCTGTGAATAAAAATATGCCTTTTGTCTTCATAAAATTGTAATCATGGGTATTTGCTACAGTAGTGAAAAGTTAATATATATGTATATATATATACATATATATTTATATATACACACACATGTAAGTGTATACTTATATGTATGTGTATATACATGTATGTATATATATATATTATATTATATTAGCTTTCCACTACTATGTGTGTGTGTGCCAACCATTACAATGCAAAATCAGAAATCTCAGTATTTCTATGATTGAGACACTTTTCTACAACACAGGCTTTGTTAACAGACAACTTGCTTAAAGAAGGTCATTTTTACTTGTGCTTATTTGAGTCAAGTTCTTGGTATGTAGCACAAGTTGGACTCTAACTCAGCATGTATCAGATCTAAGCTGGCATTGCACATGCAATCCTCCTGCTGTTGCTGGCTATATTAAAAAAGAACAACAAGTTCTCACACTTAACCCTGCTACTCTCTACCCTCGCCCTCTCACCGATAAGATAGTTCTTATCTCATGGAGACTCTCTGACTCAGAGCTCCAAAATCTCTCCACCCAGCTTGCTAAGTTCCCACTGGTGGTGTCACTACCATGCCAGCCCCATGCTTCAAAACCCACACAACCCTTGTGGTGCACAACAAGAAAAACTACCCTTTGCCCCTGTACCTTTTCCTCTTGAACCCAGACTAGCCGCAGCATAACAGAAAATGCAATACAAACGTAGTTTAGAAACAACAGTAACTCAATCACTGGGGGTAACAACTAAAATCCTAATCTTGTAAGCCTTTTCAAATCTAAATCTTCAGTTTTCAAATCTTGACAGATCCTCCATTGAAACGAGAGACACTCGTAGCTACATCTTGTCCTCACACTATCCCTGCTCAAAAACTCTCTGCTTCCTCTCTTCCTCAGTCCAACGGGAAGTCCTGCCTACTCGCCCAGTAATTGGTCCCCTTTATTTGTTCTGGAGAAGCTTCACAAGAAGTCCCCTGAGGATGTGACTCCTTCTTAGTTCAGACAACCCCTCTAGGGAAAGAGAATTAACATCAAAATACAACAGCACCAGGGCCATCCACAATGCTTCCACTTTATCAGTGAGAGGAAAACAGGCTCCCACAYAAGACTTGAAGGTTACTTTCTTGAAGCAAGCCTTCCTCCTTGMATGCTGTTATAACACAGAGTCTGGGCGGTGGTGGYGCATGCCTTTAATCCCAGCACTTGGGAGGCAGAGGCAGGCAGATTTCTGAGTTCGAGGCCAGCCTGGTCTACAAAGTGAGTTCYAGGAGAGTCAGGGCTATACAGAGAAACCCTGTCTGGAAAAAACAAAACAAAAACAAAAAAGAAAAAGAAAAACACAGAGTCTAAAACAACCTTTGCCACACTGACGCTACTGCTACTGGTACATAATATTTTGTTTTAAATAGAATTGAGGTTTTGATAACCCATAATAACTTTATAATATTTACCTGTGTCACTGGAATAGATGGTCCCTGTTCTTTTGTTTTTAAAGCTAATCTTTTATGTTCATAAAACACATTTTTCATCAACACTTTCTTTTACTATATTTTAAAAGAACCCCTAGAAGAAACACTGCTTTCAGAAAGTGACTGTTGTGACAGAGTTATAAACAGACCTATGCATACAGATTAATATAAATGTCCTGGATATGAAGATCTGCCCCACCAGAAGCCATTCATTAATAAGATGGAACAATTTACCTGAGAAAAACATTTAGCAGAGASAGAGACTGTGTCACTTGTCCAAAGAGAGGACACAGATAAATATTTCCATCTGGCTTTTGCTCAGAGCCTGGCTCTCAGCTGCATATCATTCATGGATTTTATCCACCTCACTTACGGCCTCAGTGCTGCTGCCTAACTGCAAGGCCGCGGGCGTGTGCTTCCTCCCACTAGTGATCAGAGGGTCTTCAAGGGCTCACACAAGTGGATCATTCAGCTCTGGAGCAAAGCAAGTCAGGAGGATGACCAGCAATTCGAGGAGGGTAGTTCTGTCTTTTTCTTCGTTTTGGAATCAGGCCAGAGTCACTGATTCTAATTAGCAGCAGCCCAGATACTAATTCTGCACAGGTCCTGGGAGCTTGGTAAGATGAACCTGGTCTGCCAGGTCAGGGCTTGTGTTTAATTTGGGGCGTGAGATGGGGAGGCTGCACTGGGCCAAATCTTTCTCTTCTGATATTCTCTCTAGGGTACTTAACATCCAGGAGGAAAATATAGGTGGGAAATAGAGCCCATTCCTGAAGACTAGGAGGGGTATAAAATAGGAACACAGAAAAAATTCAGGAAAGCAGATGGTAAGAACAGGGAGGAGGGAAGAGAGGCCCAGAAAGCCCAAGGTGATCACAGCAAACAACTTCATGAGGTTGTCACCGATGTTCCCCGCTCCCTCTCTTCACAGCAATCTGCAGATGGCAGTGACTAAACAATTACCAAGCACCCACCACAGGCTGAGAACACTGCTGATATGATTTTCCTTAATCCTTGTAGTAATCCCACATGATCAGCTATTTTACATATAAGAACTTGGAGCTTTACAAAAGAGCAAGGGCCAGTTCCAGTTAGTGACAGCATCTTAATTCAATTGCAGGTTAGACTGACTCTGAAGCTTGTGCACTTCCTACTTAAATTTCCACAGGAGACCAAAAACTATACGAGAGGGTCATTAACTCCTAGGGAGAGAGAAGCATATTTTAAAATCAATACTTCAATGCTAAGGCCAGTTTTGGAAAAATGTATTACTTTAGTGAAAAGCCCTACAATATGAAGGTTCAGGAGCAGGTGCAGCTCATATTTTATGTGTGAAATTTCCTATGGGGGAATTGGGGGAAGGTCGATTTCTCCAAAGTTTCACAAGATGGAACAGTTAGAAATAGCCTTTCTTTACACACTATTATGAAAATAACAACACAGGAAACATGAAAAATGCATATAAATAAAATGTGTGCAAGTTAGACATCACTGACCATCACATTATGTGTATCAAGTACTCTTTCTAACACAAATTTTAGAAAAGAAAAATATAAACTCCAGACAATAGGAGGTTAGTGTCACTTTACCATACTGTCATTGTTCTGGTTGTCAGCTGAGCTTGAGGTTCTGAACTGGTAAGTATTCATGTGCTATTCAAATGCTCAATACTGCCTCCCCAATTTCTGGTTCCCCCCAACAAGCAGATCTTTCATAGTAAGTGATGCTATGAACAGTTTGTCCCTAAATTTAAAGCTATTGGTTAATATAAAATGGTTACAGCCATTTCAGCTTCAGGGGTGATGGGAGCCACCCACATGCTCATCCTTCTGAAGAAGCAAGCTCAGATACTCACTTGATTGAACAGAGCTGAAATCTGAATTTACCAAAATGAACGCATCTTGAACTCCCCATGGTGTGTAAGTACAGGATGCACCTCGTTCGCCTGAAATGTCAGTTTTCACTTAGCCACCGTATTTGCTTGGAGTTTCTTCAGTCTTCTAAAATACATTCATTGAGCTTAAAGGTACTAACTTGAACCCAAGACATGTCTAAAATCACTTCTTCTTGGGATATTTTCTCTCCAATGTTACTGATAACTGGAAGAGGGACTTTACCTATTAAACCTGCAGCAAGATGTTGTAAAGTTTTAATTTCTCAACATTAAGCTAAAGAGGGTTGCATGAAGTACCATTGTCTCAACACAATCCCTAGCAATCATTTCTTCTTTATTCCCCTTTTTAATACCTGCTGTGCTTGGAGCCCCTTAGTGGGACTGCTTGTGAGAGTGGTACATATGTATGGGATGCTCTGTGAGTACCCGGTATGGTTCTGCTGATGGAGGACACAGTAGTTGATCATAGTAGTAGCAGAGACTGTTTCACAAAGCTCCGGCTTCCTCCCATGGGGCATCAACAGTGCTCCTAGGTGAGACTCCTGGACTTTGGTACATTAGTGCCTTAGAGCGTTCATAACGCCTTACCACAACAGGAGGCGTAAAATAGTAATATATTCTCTCCTACATCTAGAAGGTACCCCATGTTATCCCACTCCCCAAGTATGAAACCAAGATGCTGTCTGCTCTATGCTGTCAAAAAAGAAGAGAAGAATCCTTTGAGTCTACTGGTTCTTGGCCCCAGGTTTGCCTGAGCTTATCACTGTAAAATGTCCACCTCCACATGGCCTGCACCTCTCCACTCCCTTCTGTGTTCTCACCAAGTGTGTGTGTGTGTGTGTGTGTGTGTGTGTGTGTGTGTGTGTGTGTGCGTGTATTCCTGTAACTTGATGGTTGATAGCTGGGGTCTTCTTCAATCATCTCCTACCTCATTTTGGGAGAGTTCTCAGTCAATCCTGAGCCCCTGTTTTGCTAGGCTGGTTGACCAGCAAGCTCCGGGGGTCTACCTCTGTCAGTCTTTTGAGTACTTGATTTACAGGCACACACTATTGCTCTGGCTTTGTTTGTGTGTGTGTGTGTGTGTGTGTGTGTGTGTGTGTGTGTGTGTGT